>JAQPPZ010003896.1:0-124745 GCA_028583015.1 Wollemia nobilis
CATATACAATGACGTATAGAATATTTAATTAAGTTAATCCTTTCTAAATGTTAAGGAGGCATAAGGAATAATTTATTGAGGTTAAGGTTAATTAATCTATTATACTTGAGATTAATTAAATGAATGGAAGAATAAGGTAATGTATTGATGAATTATAATATTAGAAGATTTATTGAATGCTTTGGAAGGATTTTGAAGTGAGATGTATTTAATTTGAAAGGTTTTAAAATTACTTCATTATATTTTCAAATTCAAGATTGCATAGAAATATTTACAAGTAGTTTAAATTGGAGAAACAAGGATTTCTACATCAAAATATGAATATTAAATTTGTAAATACCTTTGTTTTATAAATTTCTAATTAGGGAGTTATAAGGAATTAAACACTAACTTAGGTTTTTGAAATTTAGAAACCATATTTTTGAAATTTGAGAGGTATAAGAAATATAAAAAAAAATTTGAAAATTGGAAAATTACATTGATATTAGTCTCTTATTCAAAATTAAGGAGACATAAAGACTCCAACTCAAATTCTTTAAAAGAAGAGAATTTTATCAAATGAAAATTGCATCAAAACTATCTTTAGCTTTCTATTTATAATTATGAAGACAAAAGGGATTCAACCCAAAGGAAAACTTAGAAAGCTAAGTATTTTATCAAAACTAATATTTGATCATTTATAACTAGGGAGTCATAATGCATTCAACCTTAAAGGTATAAAGAACTGAAATACTTATTATTCAAAGTAAAAGAATTATGGATAAGCTAGCAAGAGGGACATATCATTATAAAATGCAAGGACAAAGCACTTTTCATATTCCTTGTCAACAATGCAAAATCATCTCACAAAAGGATAATTCTATAATTAAATATGGAAAGGATACTAGTTTATTGACTCTGAAGCAAGTCATCGTATGACAAAAAACCTACATTGGTTTAACTTTTTAGAGGTTACAAATAACTTTGGTCTAAAACTGGAAGATGGAATGAAGTATCCAGTTCATGAAAATGGATGTGTAACACCTACTATATATTTCTCACATTTTGTGTTACATGATGTTATGTATATACAAGGGTTGTCCACAAATATTATTTCAGTAACCAAACTAATTGAAAGTTGAAGAGTAGTAGAATTCAAGTATGTGAATGGAAAGAATAAATATTTTATTAAAAGTAAAAATGAGATGGAAACCACTGGATCAATCAACAATAAAATATATTCTTTATATTCGATTATTTTTTATAAGAGCTTGTAATGGTTCAAAATAATACTGATGATTTTCTTGAGAGACAGACTATAGGAAACAAGAAATCAGTCTACCATGGAAACAAATGGGTGAGTACAATATTCAAACAAAAAAATGAGAGGACACAAAATATTGCACTACAAGGTCATTTACAAATCAAAGGAGGACATGAACATGATCAGATTGAAAAGTATCTACAGGATGAAGACCCATATTGAAGACTAAAGTCTTCAATAACCAAATAATGTAATATCGGGTGTGTTAGAATATATTACAAATAATGTAATACAATGGGGTGTTGGAATATATTACATTATTTGGTACATGCTAATGTATCACCTTGGGTACATATTTAGATTATGAGTGTGTCTTAGAATAGAGAGTGAGTATTTACTTTATGTAATGTAATAATATGCTGTAAATACACAAGTGTCTTGTAGTCAAGTGTGCAAGTGTGATGAGTGTAAATGTGCACAAGTGTCCATTATGTAAGAGTGCACGTGTTCTTAGAGTAGGAAAATGAAGAGTGAAAAGAAGAGCGAAGGTGAAGAGTACTCCATATGAAGAGTCATATTCCATTATATATGTGTCTATGTGTGAGAGTTGAAAGATGATGAGAGGTGAGAGAAATAATATTGAGTAATACAATATACAAGTATGGAGTATTTGAGGTCTCCATTCTATATCAAAATTACTATTTTTGTGAGAATTTGTTAATGGCATTTTTATGAGTTATTATATAAGTTATTTATGAGTTTTATATGTTTATAATATTATCATTATCTTATATTTGATATAGGAACTCTATTTTAGAACTTGTGGTTATTTTGCATTAATTTTTTAGCATCAAAAGCTAACAATAACATGTCTCAAGATTTTTTATTAGTCAATTATGAACACATTTTTCTTTGGGTTTAGTTTTAAGCCATTTATTCTACATATTTTGAAAACTTTTCAAAGATATGCAACATGCACATTTCTTTTTTTAGAATACGTAGTGATGGCATGCCTTTAAATGTTATGTTCATAGCTCGTTGGAAAGTAGCTCTTGAATTAATCAATCCAAAAGGTATTCTTTTGTAAGAAAAAGTTTTCCAATTTGTGATGAAAGTAGTTTTATATTTGTCCTCTTTGGTAACAAGCACTTGATTATACCAAAAAATCCATCCAACATGAACATCATTTATGATATAGTTACTTGTTTTAATATCTAATATAATGCTAGCATTAGATAATTATCCTTCTTAGATGCTCTATTCAGATTCCTAAAACTTACACAAATTGATCTCATCATTCTTTCTTATTACTAGAATTAAGTTTATTATCCATGAAGAGTGTTGTATTGGAACTGTAATCTTAGCATCCAATAATATCCTCACTTCTATTTATATGGATTTTTTGAGGATAGGACTGAAGTTTCTCAATTTTTATCTAAAAAAAAATTAACCTTATTTTAGTGGGATGGCATGTGTAATGGTTTCAATATTTTATAATTTTAGGTCTTCATAAGACCAAGCAAAAACATATTTAAACTCCTTAAATAAATCTATGTACATTTTTTGTCTCCTAAGGTATAACACTTCCCCTATTTTATGAACTATGGTTTTTTGTCAGTTCCTAGATTTACATATTCACATGGTTCATCTTCAACTTTAGTATCTTTATATTTTTTTCAATGAATATATTCTGTAAATAAAACATTTTTTTTGGAGAGTCTAACCCTTTATAAATCCTATTTGAATTTAAATTAAAAACCATATTAATCTATTTCTAGTTCGTCATCCTTATCTTTTCCATCTAGGATTTTATCTTGGAATTCCTTTAAATTATGAAGGAAATTAGGGATTTGATGCTCCTATTCAAATATTTACCAATTATAAATATTATCTAGTATTAATGCTTGTGAGAAACTTCAACTCAAAAAGAATTAGAAAGATATTTTGGCTTTGGCAATATAGAGGTTGTGGAAGTGGCTAGGAAAACTGCTATGTTATTCAACTAATGGAGAATGTGTACCACATTGAAGAAATAAAACTCATGGATCAAGTCTCATGCTTTACTTTGATAGGTCTTGAATAATGTGTTTAACATTAATATTTTTTTGTAATTGTTTGATTATGAGCTCTCCATCTCCAAATACCTTCAAATTTTTTATTCCCCTTTTCTAAATTCCATTGGAGCCTAATAATTAGAGCTTCACACCTTTCCCTATTATTCATGGATTGAAATTCTAATATTACAACTTGGACATGATTTATTTATTTTGGAAAAGTTAATATTATCCTAACATTGACTCCCTTGTTAGACTTTGTTTTGATAAAGTGCATCATCCATAAACCTTCTAATTTTGAATGAGTAATTGACAAAATATTATCTTCTCTTATTATGAAGATATAAGTACCCATACTTGAGTCCGCATACATTATCGAGTTATTATGGTTTTTGAATCTAGACACAATAGGGTTCCCTATCAATTCTAATTTGGTTTTCTACTCCTCTTCATGGCATCCAAATGTGCAAAATTTTATGGTTATATATCCATTCAAATTGTGTTGATTCCCTACTTAACAACAAACCATAGACATCGGGTATGTCAATACAATGTTGAATTCAAGGTTATCATGTTACTTGTATTAGAATACTAGGTAATTCTTCAATCACTTTTACCTAATATTTATCCAATTGAATAATTTTGTTGATGTTTTTAGTTTTTTTATACCCAATAACTTGTATACTGACATAGACATTATATTTTTAAAATCATTATAATCAACTAGACAATTATGTAACATTTGCACATTAATAGTGAGTGTAATGAGCAAAGAATGACCTTCTGCTTTGTCATTTCAAATTTTTTTTTCCTTTAATTTTATATTATCTCATGATATTGGTAGCATGAGTTTTATTCAAATCTTCCAAAAGAAGTTTTCTTTGTTAAAAAATGTTTAACAATTAATGCATAGAAATATTATCTCTCAATTTCTTTAAATCTTCCACAACATCGTGTTTTAATTCATCTCCATTTCTAGTTGGTCATCCTAGTTGAAAAATCAAAGGTAACTAAGAAATGAGTAGGTGTTTCACCTTTGAGTTAGAATGCGGATTATTATTTAGTAGGGTGGAATTCATCATAGATTCCTTCTCTTGTCTTCTATTTGGAAAAGGTCAAGCTTTGGTACATAGGTAGCTTTATCATCTTCACTTCCTTTTGAATCCTCCTCTATATATCCCATAGGAATATTTTTCCATAAGTATTTAACAATATCTAGATCTTCTTAAGGGGTTTCAATTAACCTTTTGATTGATAATGTATTTTAGGTGCATTGGATTTGTCCATAAAGGTAACAAATACCCATAAAACTCTAGATATGAGTCATTCCCACGATCTACAGTTTTATGCATGTGATACCAATTTTCCATGGCTACATTGTCTAATTCCTCTATATGGATCCTTGGGATGTTAATTTTCATATTTTATCCCATGTTTCTTCTTTAAAAATGCTAATTTCAATGATTTTTTTTATCTTTCAAATCTCTATAAGGTTGGTTCTCATGACTAGGACCTTTTACAATTCTTATTTGCATGGATATCATCGAGTTACTAAGTTTTTGAACAATGCACTACATGCTCGCCAATTCAAATGACCTCTATTTTGAATTCCCTAAATGATATTCTTTTTGTGGTTCTCAGTTAACTCTTATATTATTGAGATGATGACTATGCAAAAGGATTGCTTCAATGGTTAAAATAACTCATGTTGGGACATTATGATTTTCTATTCTAAGTGCCTCTTCATATGCATTACCAATATTATTGTATTGTATTTGTTTGATTTGAAATGCAATCTCTAGATCAAGACCTATGAGGTAAAATTTAATGGCTAGTTCTTTGTGGGGTCTTTTCTCTTCCAAGATTTGATGATATAAACTTTGGAATTGATAATTATATTCTTGCACTAATTCATTTTTCTCTTTGTAAATTGATGCTAATTTCATCACTAGAATGTTGGTGATTCTTATGTCAAAAAATTTATTCTTAAAAATTCTTTCAAACTTATCCCAGTAATGAATGTTTAAATGAGGAATCCCATGGAATAATTTTCTTATAAAACCTCCAAAAGTGAGTAGGAATAATCTCATGACTACATCTTCATATTTCACATTCAAAAACTTTATAACCTGAGTAAAAGCTATCAACTATTTGTTGCCACTTAAATCTATCATCATTAAATATTGGCAAGTATTTTTTGGTATTTTGGAGTAATTCATGCATGTTGGGGTATTGGTCCTCCATATTGGGGGTTTTTTCTTGTATATATTTATTTTATGATGATTACCTAAAGCAATAGATTGAATAAAATCCAGAGTTACAATTAATTACCTCTTTTTTATATCTTGTTCTTTTATTGTCCAAAACTATCTTGTTGTAGGCAATATCTTCTTCTTTGTCCAAAAATACAACTTCTGAGAAATGATGCTTTGACTCACATAATTTTTTTTACCATACAACTATCCTTAATTCTTCAACAATATCTATTTCCAATGACCAAGTATTAGGTAGATCAATTTGTTCAACTAGGAATTCTCTAGGCAGAGAACTATTTTCCTTTCTATTGGAGTCTTCAGAAAACTATTGACTTGTTTTTATGTTGGCAATAGCAAAGTGGTTTTAAAACCCTCCAATTTAACACATTGATTACTTTCTCTTCCCTTTCCAATAATAAAATATTTATTTCTACAACTAATTACAAACTATTCAATTAATAAAATCACTCACTTAAAAGAACAAGTATTTGGACCAATAGCAATTAGAAATCCATATACCTAGTTCATCCATCAACTATCTACTTTAAGAAACTAGCAATAGGACCAATAACAATTAGAAATCCATATACCATAATTCATTCATCAAACACTTGAATCACATAAAGCATTTCAATGAACAAGTTTTAAACTAACAAGAATTAAAACTCCCTCATTAGAAGTTTAATTATGATTTTATGTAAATAGAAAACATTCACATTCATAAAATAAAAAAAAAAAAAACCTTCTCACATGGAATGCTAAAATCAACCTTGACTAAGCTTGAATTAGATTAAAAGTAATAAACATGTAAAAAAATTAAAGCATCCAAGTTTTACTTTAAAAAATTAAAACAAGTATTCACTAGATTGAATTGAACATAGAATCATCTAGTATTTCTCCCTAAATAGTCTAAAAGATAGTTAAAAACTACCAAAGTAGTTAAATTAGCTCTTGCTTCTATCTAATAGGAGGACTTTTGCATGATTTCATGGTCATAATAGAAATACATTAGAAATCAAAGCTAACGATTATGAATTTCTCCTCAAATGATAACTCGATAGAGATAATTCCACTTAGATAGCCATACATATTTTCATTGTTGAACATCGAATCCACAAGCCACCTTTGGAATTAATCACTTTGATTATTTTTTATGCACTCTAGACATATTCCTTGTATTACTCTTCCTAAGTATGACCTTGTGGCTATTGTATGGCTTTTCAATTTTGATTTCTATTACCAATTGTTCATTTCTCCAATAGCCTTATTAATGATGGACTTGACCTCCAACAACACTCCATGATCATGGTTGATTCTTTCTTGTGGGAATGTAATCCAAGCAAAGCATCTATACATGTAGATAGTATGCAATGGGTAGTTGGTTCTAGGATCTATGTTTTATCATCTAATTTTTAGGAGGCCATTTTGTGTGTGTAAGATTATTTCTTGTAGCACCTTAGATTTCTCTCATTTTTGGCCAACCTTTCTCTTTGTGTCCTTATAGGATAATAATTTTAGAAAAATATTTATACTTATGTTAGATTTTGTCTTTATGTCTTTGCTAGTTGCACTAATAATAAAGTCCTTATTGTGCTCGGTAGTGTCTGCAACAACGAATTATTCTTTTAAGATGTTGACTTGGAAGGTAAGGGATTACAACGTACAAAGGTACTATGTTTACTTATCTATTATGATATTCTCTAACTGAGAGACTCTCTCCACAAGTATTCCAACATGATCCCTCTCAAAGGTTCTCTAAAATTCTAGGACTTGAATGTTTTAAAATTGGTCAATGACCCTCTTCTCCAAATATCTAATTTATTCTATTCCAATTTAGCCATATCTATGTGCATCTGATTTATATATTTCCCTCGGCTTCAATATATTGAGGCAATGGTTATTTATTGTACCCTTTCATGGTCCACGATATTGATTTCTATGGATAAACTAATGGATCCACCAATTTCTATCTCTTGTTGATCACTATTGGTTTAAACATGCTCGATTATGCTTACTAGTGCTAAATGCACCACCTCTCCAACTACTTCTTCCATGGGATTTCTCTTTGCTAATTCACCTTTTGCTACAACTTTCATGGTTTCAATATCCATTCTTTTGATTTTTTCTTTCTAAATCTCCACATAGGCCTTCTTAACACTTAGGATTCATGAATCCTAAAGCTTAGAAATCTTGCCAAACAAGATCGATTATGAACTTGGAAAAAAAATGAAAATGAGATTTATCCTTGCTTAACATTAAACTTGGAACTAATATGGCTTTATTGAGTAGCCATATCTATAATAGTTAATAAATCCTCTGCACAATCATTGAAATCCTAGGACAACTCATAATCTTAAAACTATTGGATCCATCAGTTGTTTTTTGTAATCACATTGAAGATATAGATAAATAACTTCCAATATCATCATTCATTTGAACCTTGTATTTGATTTTTACAAAGTAATATGGGATAGTTAATTTTTGATGTGCTATATTTTTATAAGTTTCCTATTCTGTTGAAAAATATTTCTGCAACAAAACATGTGTCATTTTAATCTTTGAAATTTATCTAAAGATTTTTGTTTCTTCACTAGCATGTAGGCTATATGAATTTCAATGATATGGTAAGTTTTCTTTTAAAAAAATCAGCAAAAAGGCATAAACAAAAATAGATTTTACCTATTACAAGAGCCCAGTATTCAAGAAGTTACTAAAAAATTCATAACTAGGAATAATGTTACTTTTGAAATCACTTTGATACCATGGAAATCAGCCATTGATAAGAATGACCCTCTTGAGACATAACCAAAGAATAATGTTTTAGCAACCTACAAATTGTTCTATTGAAATAAATTTCAATGTTTGAAGACTTCTATGCTTAAAATATCATGTTTCACATGAGAAATTTTCAAAATGATCACCTAATTGATGTACACTGAAGGGATACACTATGCTCAAAGCCATATTGCCTACAAAGAATTTGTTGAGTATCCTTATATTTTACCAATGAAACCAAACAATGTTGACTAAAAAATAGATAGAAATGGCTAACAAACTTCTTTTAAATCATCCCACAAAACATCTATATGGTAATTTTGCATTTATTTACTAGCTTACCTTATTTTAAAGAATAATCATAGAAGATTAACTCTTGCCTATATTCATGCAATGAATTGTATGAAAAAAATAATGTTCTCTCCTTGAAAGTGTCATTGTCCATCTGCACACACATTATATCATTTATAAGGAGACAAATAATCTAATGTTATTATATTATTCAACTTTTTTTCTTATGTTTCTTTGTTTCAACAAAATTTGTTGTGTATATTACTTTGTTTTAATATTGGCATCTATTATTCAGTAATATTTTCAATTTAAAAGTACTTAAAGTAATTTATTGCATTATAACTTATAACAAAATCGTGTCTCACTTTTCAATGGAGAAGGAATAAACTTCCAAATACTACGAATAAATAGTATTTTTGTTGTCATAAAAAAATTATAAATGAAGTTTTTATAATCATTTACACATATGAGTTACCTACAAGTGACTACCTCCAACTATTAGATTATATAAATTGGAATCCATCTTAATATGCTAGGTTTTTTAAAGTTAAAGTTAGATGTATAAAATGCTTTACAACATACCTCTCTTCACCAATATTTCAAGCTTAGTAGGTTGGATTTATGGATAGGACCAACAACCACTAGTTATAAGGTACCAACAATGTGACCTACATATTCATAAAAAAGGATAAGCTTGGAGAAAATAATTACTCATAGAAAAATAAAATTTTGCATCATATACTTATGTCAAAAGAATTTTATAGGAAACTTGATACTACTCAACTATCTCCCTATAGGAAGCTTTGGTAAGCATTTTGATGCCTTGTACATAAAATGAACATATGTTCTAAACTCATCGTTCAAGGACCAATTATTTCAAATAGTTGGACCATGGGAGAGAGGATCATAAGAAATAGTTTGCAAAATATTGGAAAAGAGAAATCCAATGTTATTTTGTACATATGTAAAGCTTCCATAAGCTAATTTAAGTTAACCAATACAAAGTAGCATCAAACAAAAAAATAACTGATTGATGTGTGTTGAATTTTGTAAAATCCATCAACTTTGATAAGTTATGTTTTACACCCATGAACCTTGAAGTTTAGAGAACTTGCAAAACCCACATTTAAAATGAGGAGATAATATGTTTTTCCTATAGAATATATATGGCTAAAAGTTAGTTTAATAATTTTACATTAAATATGAAGTACAATTTAAAACTTAAAATTATACGTTTTTAGAAATTTTCTAGGATGAGATTTCATTATTACTTGGCATTAAAGTCACTTTGCTTTACCTAGTAAACACATATTATAACTTATAAATCCTCTGCACGATCTAGGAGTGAAACTAGGATCACTATTGAATCTACCACATTGAAGGTATAATAAGTAATTATTGAATCTACCACATGGAAGGTATAGTAAGTAATTTCAATCTCATCCTTCACTTGAAACTAATTTCTACTTTCTAGAAAGTGTGAGTGGACAGTTAATTTTTGATGTGTTATGTTGTAATAAGTTTATTTTTTTGTTGAACACAATTCATGCAATAGAATATGTGTCAGCTTTGGCTTTGAAAGTTTGAAAGTCATTTAAGACTTTTTATTTTTTCTTGTATATGTGTTAAATGATTATACTAAGACTCTATGAATTTTAATAATATGTTTTCTTTTAAAAATTCAGTATAATTATATGAACCGAATATTTTACCTCTTTACAATAGCTAAATATATAGTAAGTTATTGAAAACATTCATAACTACAATGCCCTTTATTTCAAATTTGCTATGATGCCATCAAAATCAATCATTGATAAAAATATTGTCCTTGGAAAATAGCCAAAAATAATGTTTTACCAAAATATAAACAATGTTTTTGAAATAAAAGAAAATATATAAGATGAAGAAATATAAAGATAATCATTTATTAAAATATATTAGAGGGATAAATTATACTTAGAACCATGTTACCTGGAAAAACAATTATTCAAATATTTTCAAATTTTATCGTTAAAATTAAACAAAGCTAAAATAAAAATGAGCAATGGTTGTCAAACTTCTTTTAATTCTTCTGTTCATGAACTTGGTGCCTCAGCATCTAGTGCTCAGGCAGCGAGGGTTACTGGGAGGTAAGAATAATGGCAGGTGGTTAATCGGTGAAACCACTCCCAGAGTGCATTACAGTCCCAAGCTCCTGAGAGTGCTTCACAATATCTTTTTTCACATTCTACCCCTATTGTCACACCACCAACTTCTGTGCCTCAGAATGTTTTTGTTTGAAAAGCTCCTATTGCTCCTCTAGAAGTGCAATCCATTTGGGTTCCTCTAAATTTTTCTCAAGTTGTGATGACCATGTCGAGTTCTACTACCTCTCCAAAGGAATATGTCTATGATGCCTTTTGAAAACCTTTATCAGAAGGTCAGTCTGGGTATAAAGCTCGTCGTTCTCATAGCCCTCCGAGAAATAATCTGCATTATGATAAGCGCCACCAAACGGAGGAGGCTTCTCGTGTTTACTAGGATGGTCAGGATCGGTATGCTTTTAACTCCTTCGGGTCTCTTGTTCATCTGGGAGCCTTTGAGGATGTTCAGGAACTTTCGTATACTGACAGGTCTTAATGATTTTCTTCTCATGGAATGTAAGAGGACTAATGGATGTGATCCGCAGTGAGATGAATTTTGTCACTTATAAGTTTGGCAATATTGATGTGATGTGTTTACAAGAAGTGAAAGTTTCTGATTTTAATCTGTAGTGTATCTATAATTTTCTGTGGCCTTGAGGTTTTTTCCATGTAACGAATCATTCCAATGGGACAGGTGGAGCTATCACTTTTATTTCCCCAAAGTGGCACTCGAATATTGTGACATGGGGAGTGGATCCATCCAATCAAGTAGTCTGGACTTTGTTGGAATTACATGGTAAATCATTTGGAGTTATTAATGTTTATGCTTTGAATAATGCTCCAGAAAGGTGTGCCTTGTGGCGATGGTTGGCTTTGTCTCTGCCTCTTGCCACATGGGTTATGTGTGGGGATTTTAATATGGTGGAAAAGCCTTCTGATAAAGTTAGTTTATCTCCTAACTGCTGGTGTGTTGGGGAGCGGGAAGCTTTTTATTTTATGAAAAATAAACTGAGTCTTAGTGATCCTAATATCTATTTTTTTCTTGCTAACTTTTCTGAAGCTCAATGGTTTACATGGTCCAATTTTCAAGCAGGCGAAGCTAGGATGTTAAAATGCCTTGATCAAGCCATGATCTCTTCTAGTGAGACTTTTAAAATTGCTAGGGTTTCACCTCCTCAACCTCCTATTTTGGTTATCCCAGGTACTATTTTGTCTGATCATGCTCCTATTATTTTTTCTGTGGAAACTATTCTTCATCAGTCGCGACAATTTTAGACCTAGTTTTATCTTAATGTTTCCTTCCTTCATCACCCGACTATGAAGGCTCATATTTGTAGAATTTGGATTTTGATTCCGAGACCCTCTAGTCACTTTGGTTGGGTTTATTGGTGGAATCATGCTATTTTTAGAACCACCTCTTTGCTTCACACTATGGGAGTGGAAGTAGCCAAGAGGAGGAAGAAAGCTAATTTGGTTTTGAAGTTAAAATTAGCAAATTTTTTTGTGCAGCTTGAGGCTAATCCTTTTTGTTCTGATCTTCAAGCTTTCATGGCTACCCTTCGACATGAGCTTAAAAAGTTGATATGTATGAATCCAAAGGAGCACAATTAAGATCCAGGATGCATTGGTTAAAGGTGGGTGACAAAGTCTAAAGAATTTTTCAAGTGCCTTCGCCCACCTGCTCATACTTCCCAATTCACTGCTCTTCAAGTTGATGGTCAAAGGTTCACATCTCTTGATGATATTTCGAAAGCTTTTGTTAGTCATTATCAAAGAGTGTTTGCTTCTCAGGGCCTTACCCATGATATAGTGCAAGCTCTAGAATCCTGTTGTCAAGTCATACCTACTAAGCTTACTCAAACTCAATGGGATTTTTATGATGAACATTTAACCCTGGAGGATCTTAAACAGGCTCTATATCAAATGGCAAATGACAAAGCACCTGGATTAGATGGTTTCCCTTGTGAATTTTATAAAGAATGTTGGGACTTGGTGGGTTTTGATTTTCTGCAAGTGTATAAAGAGGTTATGCTTACTGGTTCATTAGGGAATCTCATCAACAAAGGTAATGTTAAGTTCATTCCAAAAGGGGGAGACCCTAAAATTATTTCTAATTGGTTTCCAATCACCTTGCTTAATGTTAGTTATAAGATAATTGCCAAGGCTTTAGCTCTTAAACTCAGACCTATTCGTCCAGAGATAATCAAGCCTGAGCAGACTAGTTTTGTTCATAAAATATATATTATGGATAATGTTATTTTTGTTTGGGAAGGGATGGAATGGGCTAGATCCTCTAGTCAGGATGTTCTTTTCCTTAAGATTGATTTTGAGAAGGCTTATGATAGAATAGAATGGTTCTTTATTACTTCTATGCTAAAGGCTTTGGGGTTTGGCCCTTATTTTATCAGGATTGTACTTATGTTATTAAAATATGCCTCTACTATGTTAACTCTTAAAAAGAGACAATCTCAGAATATTGAATTAGCACATTCTGTCAGACAAGGTTGTCCATTGGCACCTTCTTTGTTTATTCTTGCTGCGAAGGCCTTTGTAATCTTCTAGATCATAGATCTGCTCAAGGATTGATCAAGGGAATTTATCTCCCTTCCTCCCCAAGTAGTTGATTAATGGTCATTTTGTAGATGATTCTTTCTTGACTATTGCAGAAGACGAGATCTCTGTTACTCATGCTTTAGATTGTCTTCATACATTTTGCTTAGCTTCTGGCTCTAATATTCAATGGAGAAAAACTTCTCGCTATAGATAGTCTGGAAAAGATATGCTTCCTTGGTTAGCTGATAAGCCTTGGAAGTGGATTCAACCTGGGGAAACCTTTAAATTTTTGGGTATTCCTTTTGCTTTTTTGGGTTCTCTTGCCCGTTTGTGGGATTATGTTGTTCAAAATGTTGAGAAGAAGCTTTTGTACTGGTGTACCAAAAAATTATCCTTAGCTGGCAAGTTTCAGATTTGTTCCAAGGTATTGGCCTCTACTCTTGTGTATTACTCTTCTTGTTGGGTCCCTTCCAAGACTTGTTATGCCAAATTGGAGAAGTTGCTTCGAGATTTTCTGTTGTCCAATGTTGTTGGTAATATTTCATAGGGTGGCTTGGGATATTTTTTGTCTTCCTAAAAAATTTGGAGGAATGGGATTGTTTGAATGTCAGCGACAAGGTTTTTCCATCTGTGCTAAATGGATTGTGAGAGATTTACAGGGGGAGGAAGCCTGGAAACTTTTAATTCATCATTACCTCTCCATGGGGTTTACTTTTTGTGAGAAGGTGTGGAAAGGGATTGATTTGCAACCCATTCTTACAACCCCTATTCCAATAAAGATTTATGGGTCCTTTATTATGCAAAGCATTTGGAAGGCCTGGGAGGCCATTAAACCCTGGATTTCTTGGAAAGGTCACAAGGGGAAGCTGGGGGCTTCAATACCTTTGCTTAATGTCTGGTGGTCTTTGGCCATCACTTTTTAGGGGACTCCCCTTGCTCAATTCCAGTGGATACATGCTCAAAAATTTTGTAAACGAGGTATTGCTCAGTTATTTGATTTCATGGATTTTCATTCAAGGTCTTGGATACCTTGGGAAATTTTTAGAATTTTTTTTGGTTTATCTTCTACTGATAAGACTACTTATGATGTTGTTATTGATTCTACTCCTTTATCTGTTTGGGGTAAATTTTTTTGATATTATCAGAAACCTTGGTGGACTAATTGGTCTTGGCCCAAAGATGTTTCTCTCACCAAGTATAAACATCATTTGGGATACTCTTGGCTTTCCCTTGTTGTGCCTATGGCTAAGAAGCTTAATTCTATGTGGTATGTAGTATCTCTTTAGTCTAGACGGAGTCTCAAATTTAATACACTCTGGGCAAAGTATCTTGAACCTAAGCAAGCCTTTTTTGCTTGGAGTTTATTGTTTCAAGGGCTTCCTATTGGTCAGCGGCTTAGATATTTGGGTGTGAATGATAGTTTTTGCAGATCTTGTGGAGTAGAGGAGGATGTGCATCATCTGTTTTGGTCTTGTGTGAGAGCTCAAGAGGCTTGGCAGTGGATTTTCTCTTTTTTCAGACCATATATGACAGGTCCCTATTCTTGGATGAATATTTTGTTAGAGGATACACTTTAGTTTTCTGAGAAGCTTGTTCCTGTGTGGCATATCTTTAGAGTGGTGATTATTTTTCATTTGTGGAAAACTCGCAACAGAATGATTTTTAGCCAGCAGGAGCCTTCTTCTACTTTTTCTCTTGTTAATAAGTATTAGGTTTTCTATGATTGTTGGCTGCAGATTTTAGTGCAAGCAGAAAAAATGAATATAGAGCTTCATCACTTACGGGACCTTATTGATCATTGGGATAATGCTCCTTGTGCAGTGAATCCTGTTCCTCCAGCCCCTGCACAACAATGATGCATAGTCTATTAGTTGTTTTTTTAGGCAGTTCTCTATTTAGTTTTCTTGTGAACTTCTATAAGTTATTTTTGTAGCTCTGCTAGCTATTTAGCACACATTTAGTGTGTTGGTTGTGTGCTCGGGGTATACTAATTTCACCCACTTTTTTATGATTAATCCATTTTAATATAATGTTTTTTCCATCCAAAAAAAATTATTAAGATTCAAAATCTAACCTTCCTAATTTAGTGGTTGATGATTCCTGAAAATAAAAAAAACCCCATGTTATGAGAAATTATTTCACATTCAAACAAAAGTCCACCATATTCGACATATCAAAACTCCATCGTCTAAATATCCTATTCATTCAACCTCATATCTCAAGGACTTACCGTCATTAAATATAAATAAGGATTTTCATGTGAGAAAAGAAATTTTCAAAATTTGAGTCAGCAGAACCAACACATTCTGAGTAGTTTGAAATACATTCTACGCTTTCAGACGATACCATGTTCCCCGTGACATCCACAATTATCAAACTAACTTGAAATGCCCAGGCAACAAATTACAATTTGGCTTTTTAAAACGCACAATATGAAACTGATATGCATGTCAATAGAGACTCAATAAGAATTACCTTTACTACTACAGCAATTCATGTCCCTTTCGAACTGGTCTTTGGGAACACAAAACTTCAATGTTCTGAATCTTCTCTAAGTAAAAACTCTGCGCAGAAAAGTCCTTGTGAATACTCTGTGCAAAGCCATGAACCTGCTTCAGGATTGACTTTTAGTGATTATTTTCCTTTTCACCAATCTGTCGCAAAACTCCATTTATCACCCAGTTAATAATCAGGGCGCACAATGTGCAGAAATTTAGTCCCAGTTTTTATACCCTGAGGACCGCTAGTTTGTAGAAAGGATCAGCTAAGTATTCCCAGCTGGTGGAGGAGGAAAAGAGGCTTCTCCTTGTCCATCCTGATCCATATACTCCTGGGCAGCACTACGTCCTTCTTCGTTAACCTCTGATACATGAAGACGCTTTGGATTCTTGCGTTTACCTTAAGACAAGAGATACGTTGGGATCCTGACGCCTTTTCTGCTGAGATTGACACCTTTGGGAAGAGGAGGTAATTCCTCAAGATTCCAGCAATAGTCTAGTTTGAGCTCTCTTAGAGATAGCATGCTGCTCAATTGTGGAAGTCTAGTAAGATTTATGCAGCACGACAGATCAAGGGCCTTCAGCTCTATCATATGAGACAGACTGGGGAGTTTTCGTAGATTGTGGCAGCACGTAACTTTGAGATCAACAAGACTTTCTGGAAGACATGGCAATTCTTGAAGCTCCTCACAACTTTCTAGTTTGAGGTCTTTTAAAGAATGCATGGAGTCCAACGATGGAAGTTTCGTGAGACTTGTGCACCAAGAGACATCAAGGACCTCCAATTTTTTCAAATGAGAAATGCTGGACACTTCTTGCAGCTTGTAACAGCCACTAAGACTGAGACAACTGAAATTATCTGGAAGAGCAGGCAATTCTTGAAGCTCCTCACAACTCTCTAGTTTGAGGTCTTTTAAAGAATGCATGGAGTCCAACGATGGAAGTTTCGTGAGACTTGTGCACCAAGAGACATCAAGTGCCTCAATGCTGGACACATCTTGCAGCTTGTGAGGATCTCTGTGATTGAGACAGAGACACCTGCAATTATCTCGAAGAGCAGGCATTTCTTGAAGCTCCTCACAACTTTCTAAATGCATGGAGATCAACCATGGAAGTTTCGTGAGACTTGTGCACGTAGAGACATGAAGGGCCTCCACTTTTTTCAAATGAGAAATGCTGGACACTTCTTGCAGCTTGTAACAGCCACCGAGACTGGGACAACTCAAATTATCTGGAAGAGCAGGCAATTCTTGAAGCTCCTCACAACTTTCTAATTTGAGGTATTTTAATGAATGCATGGAGTCCAACGATGGAAGTTTCCTGAGACTTGTGCACCGAGAGACATCAAGGACCTCCAATTTTTTCAAATGAGAAATGCTTGGACACTTCTTGCGACTTGTCACGACCACCGAGACTGAGACTCCTCAAATTATCTGGAAGAGCAGGCAATTCTTGAAGCTTCTCAAAACTTTCTAATTTGAGGTCTTTTAATGAATGCATCGAGTCCAACGATGGAAGTTTTGTGAGACTTTTGCACAGAGAAACATCAAGGGCCTTCAATTTTTTCAAATGAGAAATGTTGGACACTTCTTGCAGCTTATAACAGCCACTGAGACTGAGACTGAGACAGCTGAAATTATCTGAAAGAGCAGGCAATTCTTGAAGCTCCTCACAACTTTCTAGTTTGAGGTCTTTTAAAGAATGCATGGAGTCCAACGATGGAAGTTTCGTGAGACTTGTGCACCAAGAGACATCAAGGACCTCCAATTTTTTCAAATGAGAAATGCTGGACACTTCTTGCAGTTTGTCACACACACTGATACTGAGACAGCTCAAATTATCTGGAAGAGCAGGCAATTCTTGAAGCATATCACAGCTTTCTAATTTGAGGTCTTTTAATGAATGCATGGAATCCAACGATGGAAGTTACGTGAGACTTGTGCACCGAGAGACATCAAGGGCCTCCAATTTTTTCAAATGAGAAATACTGGACACTTCTTGCAGCTTGTGACAGCCACTAAGACTGAGACAGCTGAAATTATCTGGAAGAGCAGGCAATTCTTGAAGCTCCTCACAACTCTCTAGTTTGAGGTCTTTTAAAGAATGCATGGAGTCCAACGATGGAAGTTTTGTGAGACTTGTACACAGAGAGACATCAAGGGCCTCCAGTTTTTTCAAATGAGTAATGCTGGACACTTCTTGTAGCTTGGAACAGCCATTGAGATTGAGTTCAATGAGTCTACTTGGAAGGGCCGGCAATTCCTTAAGAAAGAAGTTTTGTCTTGCACTTATTTGTACTAATGATTTCAGCTGATGAAAATTTGCTGGAAAACTGCTTATATGATTGTGACTGACGTCAAGAACTTTCAGCTTGATAAGATTACCCAAACTTTGAGGAAGCTCTTTTAGGTTACACTCAGACAAATATAACTCTTCCAGATTGAATAGTTCTCCAACTTCATTGGGAAGATGCACCACCCAACTCCCACTCATATCAAGGAAGCGCAGGAACTTGAGTTGACCTATTGTTTTTGGCAAATTAAAGGAAATAGGCTGTGTCTCTGAAGCTGATCCATCCTCCTGAAATTGGAGGAAGCGCAGGAGTGTTTTTTTCAAATTAAAGGAAATAGGCTGTCTCTCTGAAGCTGGTCCATCCTCCTGAAATCGGCAATTCCACAGACCCAAACATATTAGATTTGGTGGAAACGTTGTATGCCCTTTTTGACGTAGGTCACTAATAAACATAAATTTTAAATTCAGCATTAATGCCAAAGGAATTCTCGAACAATGTGTCTTATGATCCCTGAAGTTCAACACAAGTCCTTCGACGTTTGAAATTCCCTGATTACAATAAAGAATCTTATCAGTACATTGCACATTTTGTCACGTGGTTTTCCTTTAAATTTGATTAAATAAATATTAACTTATGGCCATTAAAACGGTAAAATATTACCTGTGTCTGAGCCGTCACACTAACTAAATCCTCATGGCACCACAATCTACTGCGATTAGCTGGGTTGTTTGGGGACTCCTCTTCGATTATTTGTCTTGCCAGGTCCCTTAAATGGTCATGCATCCAAAATATTGAATGACCCCTATCCTTATCAATTCTAATAAGGGACTTCCTTTCAAGATTTCTAAGATCTGTAAGTGGGGATCTACAGTTTAGATCTCTCCAGAATTTAACATAAAAGTCCATATTATACCTATGACTAGGAAAATACAAGGGACCAAGAAAGAAGCAAGAGATGTCCAAAAACATACGCTGCTCTTCACAAGAGAGAGCATCATAGCTGATTTTGAGAGTACTATACACTTTTTTATTTTTAACATTTAACAAATTATTCAGGGCCTCCCTCCAAAACTCAAGACCCTTTTCACCGTATAGATGTGCCCCTAATACTTCCAGTGACAGAGGAAGACCTTGGCATGCATCCACAATTTTTTCTGTAATATCTGCGTACCCTTCAGCTGGGGCGATCCTCATGAAAGCGTGCCAACAAAATAATTTCAACCCTTCCTCCCGATTAAGTCCTCTCATAGGATATTGAATGACATGAATCTGACGTGCCAATACATAGTATCTCTGGTGGTAATGATGATTCTGCTTCCTGCCCCAAACCAATAACCCTTCAAAGCGTCCCCAACCAAAGCATCCAACTGTTTCTCATCGTCAACATCGTCCAAAACGACGAATGCTTTAATGGATTTCAATTTTTTTTTCCATTTGATTTTTGGCATGGGAAACGCTATTCAGCGTCTTCAGGGTTGATTCATCGACCTTCACCAGGTCCCGAAGAATCTGCTTTTGTAATTTTAAAAGGCCTTTAACAGATTCCTTTGTTGAGGCTCGAACATCAAATACAAAACAAGATGCTTGGAACTCACTATGAATATTATTATAGAGAGCTTTTGCTAGCGTGGTCTTACCCAAACCCCCCATACCCCAAATGCCAACACCGAGCACATCACGACTGTGGTTGTTCATTTCCAACAACCTTGTCACCTCCTCCACGCGATCTGACAGGCCTTCGGGGTGTTTGGCAACATCTAGGGAATTAATCTTCAATGTCTTGAGAAGATCCATAACAACCAGCTTGACAAGTCTGCCTTCATATCTGCACTCATAAACCCCAAATATAATTATTAAAAATAACGTAAAGAAAAAACTTTCTTAGTACTTCTGTTTTATAGTTAATTTGTAATTTTTTTCATTCATATTATTATTTGTGCAGATATGAAGGGAGACTTGTGAAGCTGGTTGTGATGGATCTTCTCAACACATTGAAGATTAATTCCCTAGATGTTGCCAAACACCCCCAAGGCCAGTCAGATCGCGTGGAGGAGGTGATAAGGTTGTTGGAAATGAACAACCACAGTCGTGATGTGCTCTCTGTTGGCATTTGAAGGAATTAAAATTTCGAATCGCGATTTTCAATCGCATCAAATATGCTTCCGAAATTTCTTTTCGGCGAGGGAGAGAGCTTCGGAGAAAAAGACTCCCGAAATATGCACTTCGGGGAATAAAGTGCCGAACTAGAAATGCTTTGGGGAAAATATTCCCGAAGTAAGTATTTCGGAGGAAAACCACCCGAAGTAAAACTACTTCGGGGAATGTCTTCCGAAGTGATTTCACTTCGGGGATTTCAATTTTATTTCGGGGATTTGTGTGCCGAAATGATTGCTTCGGGCAAGGAAGCAACGAAGCACTGCAGCTCGCGGCAACTTCGGCAAAGTGGCTGCGGGATTCAACTTCGGGAAAAACAAAGTCCCGCAATGTGCTTCGGCACAAACAAGTAATCCCGATTCCTTTCTGAATCGACCGGGTCTTTTGCCACTTCGGGGCAAACCCTAGCTGAGGAAAGTCTGCGGCAAAACAATATTCCGAGATAAAAGATAAATACGCAGAGAGCCAAAATATATTTTATATATTAAATATATTGTCGGATTTACAAAGGGCTTCCTTCTGAAGCGATTATAGACTTCTGCCAGATAAACATCTGTAGGATAAAAGCACAAATAAATCTTGGAGACTCGTTGCTCCACTCTCCGGCTAATGGTCGCTGCTCCTTCACCCGTTCTGCTGCTGTGTTGGACGAAACCCTAGCTCTGCGGCTGTTCTGGGCTCTCCAAACTGCTTCTTCTCTTCTCTCCACTCACACTTCCTCTTACGCTCCTCTTCCTATAAATGACAAAATGGCCCCGATATTTATAGGCGGGGGATGAGGACAAAATGCGGGATAACTTCACCAACCCGCTGACAAACTTTAAATGCCAAAATGGCTTTTCGACCAACTGTCGGACAACCCCAACTACTCGCACGGTCAAGAATTTAATGCATCGATTCCCGTGCTTGATTCCCATTTTGGCTGATTTTCGCTTCGGAGGGCAAATGAGAACTGCTTCGCGACGAACCATTTTTGGGGGCTGCCGATTTGTCTCTCGCACCGAAGCATCTTTCGAAGGTGTTTCGGAAGTGCTTCTCACCGAGGCCAATTTAGAAATGCTTCATGCCAAAATGCTTTTCGAACGCGATTCGGCAAAGCTTCGCGCCGAAGCGCTTACGGGTGCGAAGTTAGAATTAACATTTCCAACACCCTCCTTTAAATCAAACTTCACACATTCTCTGATGCCCAACATATCTCGTAGTCTGGCGAAGTCCTCCTCCTTCAAGGGCTTCGTGAAGATGTCAGCCAGCTGCTCCTTCGACCTGCAAAACTGCAACTGTACTTCACCAAATTTTACCAGCTCTCTGATGAAATGATACCAGATTTCTATGTGCTTCATCCGGCCATGGAATACTGGGTCCTTCGATAGCGCGATGGCAGAGTTATTGTCGCAAAATATTGTTGTTGCTGCTTTCGACGGATGCTGTAGTTCACTCAGAACTCTTCTCAGCCAGACTGCCTGGCAGGCTACTGAGGTGGCAGCAACATACTCTGCCTCTACTATAGATAAAGCCACAATTGGTTGCTTCTTTGAGGACCAAGAGACAACTCCGGATCCAAATTGGAATGCATATCCCAAAGTGCTCTTCCTGTCATCTACGCTACCAGCCCAATCGCTGTCGGTGTAGCCGATTAACTCAAGCTGGTCTTGTCTGGCATAATAGAGTCCATGGTTCCTCATGCCATTGACATATCACAAGATTCTCTTTCCTGCTTGCCAGTGAGTGTCTTTGGGCGACTCCATAAACCGACTAATTAAACTCATGACATACATCAAATTTTGTCTGGTTGTTATCAAGTACATCAGGCTTCCAACTAACCTTTTATAGAGAGTTGGGTCAACACTTCTGCTATTGTTAGTCTTGCTCAACTTGACGCCAGTGGCTGCCAGAGTGATGGCAGGCTTGTTGTCCTCCATCTTAAACCGCTTCAGGACATCCTTTGCATACTTCTCCTATGAAATGAAGATGCCATCTGCTGATTGGACAACTTCAATACCAAGAAAATATTTCATCAGCCCCATGTCTATCATTTCAAACTCGAACTTCATGGCTATTCTGAACTGTGCAAATAGGCTACTGCTATTGCCAATAAATATCAGATCGTCCATGTACAGGTAGACGATAATGAGCTCTCCTGCTTCATTTGTCTTCATGTACATGGAGTGCTCATAAGGGCATTTTTGAAACCCATTCTCCTAAAAATAACCGTCAATACGATTGTACCATGCCCGGGGTGCTTGCTTCAACCCATATAGGGCCTTCTTCAGCTTTAGGACCTTGTCCTCTTGTCCTTGTACTTCATAATCGGGTGGCTGGTCTATGTAGACCTCTTCTTCCAACACTCCATTTAGGAAGGCAGACTTGACATCCATCTGGTACACGCTCCATCCCTTTTGAGCTGCTAGTCCCAGAATCATCCTGACTATGTCAAGTCGGGCTACAGGTGCATACACCTCATGATAGTCAACTCCTGACTTCTGCTTGTAGCCTTTCACCACTAATCTGGCCTTATGTCTGTCAACTTCTCCTTGGGCATTGAACTTCGTCTTGTACACCCACTTAACCCCAATGGTCTTCTTTCCTGCTGGAAGAACTGTTAGCTACCATGTCTCATTCTTCTCAATGGTTGCTATCTCCTCATCCATCGCATTCACCCATTTGCGATTCTAACTTGCTTCTTCAAACTCCACTGGATCACACTCCGTAAATAGGGCAAAGTCAAAATATTCTTCATCCATCTGATTACAAGTTACCTCATAAATATCTTGCAAGCTCCGAGTCTTCGCAGGTGTTCTTAGATTTTGAATTCTGCTTGCAAGTGAAGGTGATCGGGATGATGTGGTTGTGCTGCTACTGGCACCATATTGCTTCTTGAAGGCACAGGTGGATGCACACTATCTTCCTCCAAGTTTACAGGTTCAGCAACTGCTGGTTCAGGCTGACCAGTCTTTGATTTCCAGTTCCAGGCTTCATCCTCCAAGAACTTCACATCTCGACTAATGAGAAGTTTCTTTGTCACAGGATTGTACAGCCTGTATGCCTTTGTTGGTTCGTTGTATCTTTTGAAAATGCATCTTTTAGCTTTGTCATCCAGCTTCTGCCTTTTCTCATCTGGAACATGTGCATATGTTATGCACCCGAAAACTCGTAAATGAGCCACACTTGGCTTCAGATTGCTCCAGGCTTCCTCTGGAATTTTGTCCCTCACACTCTTGGTGGGACATCGGTTCAACAGATAAACTACACAACTTACAGCTTCTACCCAAAACTCATGTGACAAACTTTTTTCCTTCAGCATGCTCTGTGCCATCTCCATGATTGTTCTGTTCTTCCTCTCAACTACACCATTTTGCTACGGTGTGTATTTGGCAGTGAACTGCCTGCGAATTCCATGCTGCTTGTAGAAGTTGTGGAATTTGTTGGAGATGTATTCTCCACCTCCATCAGTTCTGAGAGTCTTCACATAACACCCGCTTTGTTTCTCAACCAGAGCCTTGAACTCCTTAAAATTCTCAAATGCCTCTAACTTCAGCTTGATGGGATAAATCCAGGTCTTCTGGCTGAAGTCATCAATGAAAGTCATGAAAAATTTGTTGCCGACATATGAGATGGTCTGCATGGGACCACAAATGTTTGAGTGCACCAGCTCCAATGGTCGTGATGCTCTCCAAGACTGTCCTACAGGAAATGTGTCCCTGTGCTACTTGCCAACAAGGCAACCTTCACAAAATTGGTTTGGTTGCTCAATAAGGGGTAAACCCTTCACCATCTGCTTTCTGTGCAGCAAGTTCAGGCCACTGAAACTCAGGTGATCGAATTTGAGATTCCACAGCTAGGTAGCATCCTTCTCAACTGCACTCAGAGACATCAAAGATTCATTCTGAATCTGTAGCGGAAACATCTTGTTTTTTGTCATGGACACTATTGCGATTTGTCCATGGACTTTGTCTCTGATGGAACAAACACCATATTTGAACAGTATAGTGTGCCCCTTCTGCACAAGCTGTCCAACACTAAGCAGATTGTGTTTCAACCCTGGCACATAATAAACATCACAAATTGTTTTTCTTTCACCGTGTTGGGTGCGGATGGAGATTTTGCCTTTCCCCATCATGAGAACTTTGCTGTTGTTCCCCATCTTGACTTCAGACTGGACTGACTCGTCCAATTGTGAGAACATCTCTCTGTTCCTAGTCATGTGGTTGCTACACCCACTATCAAGATACCATATGTTTTTCTTGCTCTCCTCCTCAACACTACAAGTCAGCAGCACGTTTCCTTCTGCTACATTTTTGGCTTCCTTTGTATAATGGGCTTGTTGCTGATTCTCGTTCGCCATTTTCTTCCTACACTGTGAGGCATAATGGCCGAACTTATTGTAGTAGTAGCATTGGACCTTTGACATGTCCTTCTGCTGAGAGCTACCTTGCTGATATTTGCTAGTGCCTCTTCCTCCTTGCTGATGAAAGTTGCAACTGGGCTCACTGTCATGAGGGTTTGATCTCCCTCCTTGCTTGTTACTTCTCCCACGCCTATTTCTGCCTCTTCCTCCTTGAGAACTAGAAGCATTGTGGTGGGAGTCTTGTCTACTGCTATCTCGGACTAAGACTTTTGCTTTGAAATCTTGCTTCAAAGAGGACTGAGTTGAGCGGCTCAGCCTCTACTCATGCGTCTACAGGGAACCCATGAGTTCGTCCATCGAGAGGATTGTCAAATCCCTTGACTCCTCAATTGCAATTACCACAGAGTCAAACTTCGCTGGCAGACTTCACAAAATTTTCTCCACGATCCTTTGATTCTACACGATTTCACCATTCAACCGCATCTGGTTGATGACATTTGTCGTTCGGATGAAGAAGTCACTCATTGACTCTGACTCGCTCATTTGTAGGTTCTTGAACTACATTCTGAGCATCTACAATTTTACCAACTTGACTTTGTTGGTGCCCTGGTATGAACTTGCTAGAATTTCCTAGGCCTGCTTGGCCTTGGTGGATGATACAATCCGCAGGAAGATTGTCTCCTCAACCGCTTGCATGATATAAAACAAGGCTTTTGATCTTTCTTTTGATTCTCCTTCAGGAGATCTTCGTCGGCTTGGGAGAGGGCGGCCAATGCTGCTGCATCTATCAATTTCGGGTATCCATTCTCGACCAAGTCCCACAAATCCTAAGACCCGAAGAGGATCTTCATCTGGATGCTCCAGTAATCGTAGTTCTTGCCGTTAAATTGCGGGATCTGCAACTGTAGTTAGTTTCTCTTGGAAGCCATGCTTCTATCTCCGTGTCACGGCAACACAGCTCTGATACCAATTTGAAGGAATTAAAATTTTGAATCACGATTTTAAATCGCATCAAATATGCTTCAAAAATTTCTTTTCGGTGAGGGAGAGAGCTTCGGAGAAAAAGACTCCCGAAATATGCACTTCGGGGAATAAAGTGCCGAACTAGAAATGCTTCGGGGAAAATATTCCCGAAGTAAGTATTTCGGGGGAAAACCACCCGAAGTAAAACTACTTCGGGGAATGTCTTCCGAAGTGATTTCACTTCGGGGATTTCAATTTTATTTCGGGGATTTGTGTGCCGAAATGATTGCTTCGGGCAGGGAAGCAGCGAAGCACTGCAGCTCGCGACAACTTCGGCAAAGTGGCTGTGGGATTCAACTTCAGGAAAAATAAAGTCCTGGAATGTGCTTCGGCACAAACAAGTAATCCCGATTCCTTTCTGAATCGACCGGGTCTTTTGCCACTTCGGGGCAAACCCTAGCTGAGGAAAGTCTGCGGCAAAACAATATTCCGAGATAAAAGATAAATACGCAGAGAGCCAAAATATATTTTATATATTAAATATATTGCCGGATTTACAAAGGGCTTCCTTCTGAAGCGATTACAGACTTCTGCCAGATAAACATCTGCAGGATAAAAGCACAAATAAATCTTGGAGACTACTGCTCCACTCTCCGGCTAATGGTTGCTGCTCCTTCACCCATTTTGCTGCTGTGTTGGATGAAACCCTAGCTCTGCAGCTGTTCTGGGCTCTCCAAACTGCTTCTTCTCTTCTCTCCACTCACACTTCCTCTTACGCTCCTCTCCCTATAAATGACAAAATGGCCCCGATATTTATAGGCGGGGGATGAGGACAAAAGGCGGGATAACTTCACCAACCCGCTGACAAACTTTAAATGCCAAAATGGCTTTTCGACCAACTGTCGGACAACCCCAACTACTCGCACGGTCAAGAATTTAATGCGTCGATTCCCGTGCTTGATTCCCATTTCGGCTAATTTTCGCTTCGGAGGGCAAATGAGAACTGCTTCGCGGCGAACCATTTTTCGGGGGCTGCCGATTTGTCTCTCGCGCCGAAGCATCTTCCGAAGGTGTTTCGGAAGTGCTTCTCGCCGAGGCCGATTTAGAAATGCTTCGCGCCGAAGTGCTTTCCGAACGCGATTCGGCAAAGCTTCGCACCGAAGCACTTACGGGTGCGAAGTTAGAATTAATAATTATTAAAAATAAATTAAAGAAAAAACTTTCTTAGTACTTTTGTTTTATAGTTAATTTGTAATTTTTTTCATTCATATTATTATTTGTTCTGTTACTCGTTGGAATTTAAAGGTATTAAAGTGGAACAAAATTTTAACATATAAATGCCATTGAAAATAATATAAAAATATAAACTAAAAAACATTTAACAGTACATCTAATTTTAACTGAATAATTTTATTCTTTCATCTGTAATTTATATTAAAATAAAATAATCTATTTTTATAGTACGTTTGATAAGAGATTAACACCTACATTTGTTTTATTTTATACAATAGATAAAATAAAACTAAGCTATAACAATGATAAATGATATTTTGGAAAATATAATATAAGAGTAATGAGATTTAAAGAAATAATTGAAAGAACAAAGAAAAACGATTTAATTTCAAAGAATAATTTAATATTTTATTTATAAAATAAAAAATAAAAATTATTAAATGATTTCTAGATTTAGATTTTAGATTGTAAATGAAAAGTTAATTTATTATTAATTAATTTTAAGATAAAATTTTAATGAGAAGTATTTGGTACGATATTTTTTTATACAATTATAAAATAAAACATCTTTTACTAAAATTTAAAAAACATTTAAAATTATAAGTTTTAATATAAAGATAAATATTTTTTTTTTTTATTAATTCATAACAAAACTGATATTAGATTGTAAAAACTTTTATACACTTTTAAATGTATTTATATAATTCTAATATATTTTCATCTATATTCATTTATTAATATTTTTATCTGTAGGATAATTAAAATTTGACATTTGGGAGTTGTCTTCTTAAAATTGACTCCAATGCATAAGATATAATAATGGGTTAGTGGCTCCTTTCATTATAATTATTTCTTTTCTCTACAATTTTATCCTAGACAAACTTTTTTGTTAGTACTAGAGGGTGCATAGGAGGCCAATATGGATAGTATGGGTAAATATGAGTGGGATTTTAAATTCTCTCGTTATATTTTACCGTCACCTTGTGTGTTATGAAAGAAGAGGATGCGATAGATAGACTTAAGTAGGATGCTGGAAAGAAGTAAATGTATGTGTTTGGAATTCCATTGGATTTCAAAGTGACGTGAAATCTAGCAAGAAATTAACGGTTTTAAATTTGCAGATGTGGGAGGAAATTAATGATAGTAGGCAGCAGTCAATGTTGAGAACGATGTTGTTGTTTTATCATTATAAATATTAATTTCTCGATGTTGTTGTTTTATTAAATAATATAAATATTTTGTTAATGGTGTTTGCGGCAACCAATTCAGATTGAAACCTAAATGGGCGTGACAGCTATGCCATATATTTTGAAAGTTTTTTTCCCTAAATTTATCTGTTCATATATATGCTATCAAAATGCTGTTGACCTGTTATTTAACAGATTAATATTGTGGTTTTTCCTATCAATCCAAGGCACAGAATTGATAAAACAATGCCGGTCGTTGTTTAAGATGTGTGCTTTAAACATTAATTTCGTCTTGTTAAATCCCATTCATTAAGCGGAGATGTTTTTACTTAAAAAAAATTGATCTTGTGACTGAAAATTTATTAAATTTATTACCATAATTACACATGGAGACCATAAAGGTAGTATAGGTAGTATATGATGTAGAGTTAGCAAGTCAAAGAGGTGGAGCAAGGAAGGGTCTTACTAATGCAAGGTTGTAAAAGATTTGTGGTTTATATAAAATACATAAATTTCAGGATCATTTTAAGATTTAATAATTTTAGTCAATTAGATCCTCCTATTTGCATATATAGTGTTTGATAGTTTCAAAGCTTAGAACACTAGATTTGATAATTACATAAATAATTTAAGATATACTATGATTTAAACCCATAATTTATAGGAATCGATAATACTATTGTGTTGTGTTGTCATTATAAATCTTAATTTGTTAATTTGTTGGATTAGATGTTATGAAATCAATATGACCCTAACCCAACTGTCACTAAAAACTCCAACCCCCTCGATTAGATGGAATAAGAGGACCTCAACCCTTGGGGATCTAATTGGCAATCTCCCTAATCCAACTGTCACTATAAACTCTAGCCCCCTCGATTAAATGGAATAAGACGACCTCAACCCTCGGGGATCTAATTGGCAATATTTCGGTGCACTCACTATAAACCCTACCCTGTTGAATTAGATGAAGTCAATAGGACCTGCTTGTTGGATTAGATGAAGTCAAAAAGACTTGATCCTTAGGGATCCAACTAGGTGAACACTTGGCCACTATCATTCAACCTATCCCTTTTTGGGTATGTTGTGGTGTGAACTTGGACCTTTCATCCCCTTTTGGGTATGTTGTGGTTTGAACCTTGAATCTCTCTCAAGAGGGGCCAAAGCCTTGACCACTGCTTTATCCTTGAGTTTACAGGACCCTTACCCTTAAAGATTCAACTAGCAAACACTAGGCCGCTATCATTCAATGTATCCCCTTTTGGATATGTTGCGGTGTGAACCTTGGACTTCTCATCCGCTTTTGGATACATTGTGGTTTGAACCTTGAATCTTTCTAAAGAGAGGCCAAAGCCTTAGCCACTACGATATCCTTGAGTTTAAGGACCCTTACCCTTAAAGATTCAACTAGCATTAAAGATTCAACTAGCAAACACTAGACGGATATCATTCAGTGTATTCCCTTCTAGCTATGTTGTGGTATGAACCTTGACCTCCCATTCCCTTTCAGGTATGTTGTAGTTTGAGTATGTTGTGGTTTGAATCTTTAATCTTTTTAAGAAAAGCTAAAGCCCTAACTATTGTGCTCTCCTTGAGTTTACACAAAGTTTTTTTATGAAGGTGTTCAGATTCCTTATACTGGTTTGAAGTTAGATCTATTAAATAAAAACCTAAAAGAGTTTTAGTTAATTCAAGTGAGTATAGGAGCAAATAAATTCTTGAATTAATACATTCTGATATATGTGGACCAATGGAAGTGGCTTCAATGGGGGGTCCAAATATTTCATCACATTCATTGATGACTTCTCAAGAAAGTCATGGGTACACTTCACAAAATAGAAAATTAGTGTTTTGGATATGTTCAAAGCCTTTGTGCCTGAAGTTGAAAGACAAATAAGAAAGAAGGTAAAGCCACTAAGGACTGATAATAGAGGTGAGTATTGCTTCAAGTAGTTTGATGCATTTTGTAGGTTGCATGGAATACAAGTACACCATACTCCCCACAATAAAATGGTGTTGCAGAAAGGTTAAATAGAACTTTAGTGGAGAAGGAAAGGATCATGAGAGAGGATGCACACTTAAGCAAAGGTTTTTGGGCTAAAGCTTTACATAAAGCAAATTTAGTGAACAGTTTGTCTTCTAGCTCTGTTTTAGGAGGAAAGACACTAGAGGAGGCTTGTACTAGCAAGAATCCCACAATAGCACATCTTAGAGTCCTTGAATGTCAAGCCTACATGTATGTTCCAAAGGAGAATAGAAGGAAGCTTAATAGCAAGTCTATGAAACGTATTTTTATTGGGTATGGTGAAGGAATCAAAGGATACAAGCTATGGATCCCATTAGAACACCATCATGCATTCAGTCGATATGTCATCTTCAAGGAAGTGTGTGCTAGTGAAAAACAAGCAAATATGGACACTCAAGAAAATGAGGAACAACATGGATTACATTCTGAAATAAAAAATCTGCAGGCTGAAAAATTACAGCAACAGTTTCCAAATACACGTGTCACTCCTATTTCAATTCCATTGTGTGAGGTGCAACCACTTGTAAGTGGGTATAATGATGAAATGCAAGTAAAACAGCAAGAAGAGACTTCTATGGAGAGTAATCATGAGAGTAATCAGCCTATTTATGATGATGTATAGTTGGGAAATGAGATAGAACTCAAAGCATCAAAATTTGAACAAAGTAATCAAGTGACAAGGAGGAATCTTTGATAAAGAAGAGCACCTGATAGGTTTGGTTATGAAACAAATAAATTTAGTTATTTTACATTGTCTTCCATGTGTGATGAGCCAAGAAGTGTGAAAAAGGCTCTTAATAGTGATGAAGCTATTCACTAGAAAAAGGCTATGGAAGAAGAAATGAGGTCACTTGAACAAAATCAGACTTGGGATTTGCAACCATTGCCTAAGGATAGGAAAGTAGTTGGTTGTAAATGGATTTTTAAAAGGAAGTACAAGCTGATAGTTCAATAGAAAGATATAAGGCAAGGTTGGTGGCAAAAGGATATACTCAAGTAGAGGGTATAGACTTTAATGAAATCTTGTCTCTTGTGGCAAAACTTGCTTCAATCAGATTATTATTGTCAATGGGAGCAACCTATGATTGGAAAATTGAGAAAATAGATGTGAAGACAACCTTTATTTATGGTGAGATCAATGAGGATATTTATACGCAACAACTAGAAGGGTTTGTAGCAAGTGGGAGTAGCAACTTGGTGTGCAAATTGAAGAATAAAGAAAGCACTCTATGACTTGAAGCAATCCCCAAGACGATGGTACCAAAAGTTTGACAAACATGTGATTGAACATGGTTTCACAAGAAGTGATGGAGATCATTTCATCTACTTCATACAAAAGGTAAATCACTTCATTATTTTGGTCTTGTATGTTGATGTTATTCTTTTGCTTAGTGACTCAAAGAAGTTGGTAAAAAGGACAAAATCTAAATTGTCAAAGAAATTTAATGTGAAAGACTTGGGTCCATTGCATTATTCTTTGGGTATTGAATTCAAGAGACACCGCATGACAAGAAGGCTTTGGATCAGCCAAGGAAAGTACATTGTGAATCTCCTTGAAATCTTTAGCATGGATAAGAGCACTCCTGTGAACACTCCATCTCAAGTGGGAGTGGCATTATCAAATGAAATGAATCCAAAGAACAAACAAGAAGAGGATGAAATGATACATGTACCATATGTAAGTGCAATTGGAAAGCTCATGTATGCAATGGTATGTACAAAACCTGATTTATCCCATGCAGTGGGTGTTGTAAGTAGATTCATGTCCAATCCAGGTAAGCAACATTGGGTTGTTGTTAAGAGGATAATGAGGTATCTACAAGGGATAAAAGATTATGCAATTTGTTATGAATCAACCAGAAACAAAAAATTATAGGGATTTGTTAATTCAAATTTTGGAGGAGATGTGGATAAGAGTAAATCCACAAGTGCATATATCTTCATGTTGTTTGGTGGTGCAGTTAGTTGGAGAATTAAGAAGCAAGAAGTGGTCGCCTAATCTACAACAAAATCTGAGTACATTGTTGCTGCAGAGGCATCCAAAGAAGATATATGGCTACATTTGTTATGTGAGGATGTGAGATTTGAGAAAGGACTAATACCCCTTTCGTGTGACAACCTAAGTGTAATTGATCTTTTAGTGAATCCCAAGTTTCACTCTAGGACTAAACACATTAGAGTGAGGTTTCACTTCATTAGAGAAGTGGTAGAAACTGGAGAGGTAGAGCTACTCAAGGTGAGGATAGAAAGAAATGCTGCAAATGCATTAACCAAGTCTTTGGCTGCACAAAAAGAAATTTTACATTAGTAGAGATGTAATATTTTATGAAAATATCAAAATATATATAGATAAATCCAGTAATGACACAAAGGTTCTTCTAAATCTCTTTGAAGGAGACACAGCAAGCGAAGAATCAAAATTAGAATCTTAAGAACAAGATACATAAACATCTATAGTTCCCCCTAGGAAAGAACCAATATGGCTCAGAGATACTATCAAAGAACAAAATCTAGAAAGAATGCCAAATATTATCACTACTAAACCTCAAACTTGCAGTTTAAACAAAATTAATAGAGGAATGTTGAGTAATATAGTGAAACCAACATCAACACTTCAAGAACTGAATGACTCACACTAGAAAGCAACTATGAAATATGAATATACATCACTCCAAAAAATAAGACAGGGGATCTAGTAGCACTACCTCTAGGAAAGAAAATAGTAGGTTGCAAATGGGTTTACAAGATCAAATACAAAGCTAATGAAACGCTTGACAGATACAAAGCTCAACTAGTAGCCAAAGGATATACTCAGATAGAGGGAATTGACTATGAAGAAACATTTGCACCAATAGTGAGAATGATTACTATCAAAATAGTTTATGCACTAGCAACACATCAGGGTTGGAAACTTCATCGGATGGATGTAAAAAGTGCCTTTCTTAATGGTGACTTAGAAAATGAAATCTATATGTCACAGCCAAAAGGATTTATAATTAAGGGATAGGAAAATAAGGTGTGCAAATTGAATAAATCTATGTATGGTTTAAAAAAATCTCTCAAATCCTGTAATATAAATATCAATAATCACTTATTACAACACAACTTTAAAATAAGTACATCAGATCCTAGTTTGTATACCAAGAAAGTTGGAAGTGATATATTGATCATCCTAGTACATGTTGATGATATAGTAATTATTGGGAATTCTGAAACATTAGTAAGTGGTATTAAAAGAGATCTAGAAAAGACATTTAAAATGATAGACCTAGGTTTAATGAACTATTGCCTTAGTATAGATATTTATCAAGGAAAGGACAAGATAACTATCACTCAATCAAAATATGTAAAAGCCCCACTTGAAAAATATAGAATGACATAGTGTAAGTCTAAAGATACAACAATGGAGCAAGGGATCCAATTGTCCAAAAATGATGAAATACCATTGGTTTCAGTATTGATGGATCACCAGTTAAATGGATGTCTTCTGTACTTAATAAATAGCCGATCAAACATAATATTTGTCGTAAATTATCTTTCACGGTTCATGCAAGAGGTAAGAGAAAGTCATTGGAAAGCCACAAAAATAATATTACAATATATAAAAAAGACTATTGGTTGTGGAATAACTTATATAAATAATGTCAAAGATTTTTTCCTACAGGGATACTCAGATTCAGATTATGTCGGATCTATTGATGATAAAAAATCTACCTCAGGATATGTCTTCTATCTTGGTTTAGGACCTATATCTTGGTACAATAAGAAACAACGCACAGTAGCACAAACACCAAATAAAGTAGAATATCAAGTAGCAATAGATACAACCTACTAATATTTATGGTTACAATACATTTTATTAGACATGGGGATAAAACAAACTCCAACCATGATATTTTGCGATAATCAAGGAAAATTGAACCTGATCAAAAATCCACTTATACATGAAAGAACTAAACATATTTAAGCTCAATTTCATTTCATCAGAGATCATTTTTAGAGCCATCATATCAATTTCAAGAATGTTCCTACAAAATATCACCTAGTAGATATTTTTCAAAATCACTTGGGAAAAATAAGTTTCAAACATTCAAAAATCATCTATGCAATTCGTACCAAATAATGTAATACAGGGGGGTATTAGAGTATATTATATCATTTGGGTCATGTAAATGTATCACCTTTGGTACATAGTTAGAATAGGAGATTACTTTAGGGGTACGTTAGCTAGTTACTTCAAGTAATATAATAAATGCACAAGTGTCAATATGCAAGTTCTAAATGTGCAATGTGTCCCCTTTTACATCTAGGTAAAGTGTTGGCCAAGGAATATATATTCCTATATAAAGGGCATCATAGTTCCATTCGCATTATCTCACTCCATTATCATAATAAGATGTTGTATAGCTCTTCTTTCTCTCATTATCTATTTTACTTGATATGATGAAATGGTGCTAAAACCATCAAAATATCTATTGTTGTTTGCTTATGGAGTTTAAAATGATGTGAATTATTTTTGTTTAATTTATAAAGTGTTTCATTACATGGTCCATTAACACAACAATTTTGAATACCTATCGGAGGCAAAAATTGGGAATATCAAGCAAGTAAGAACCTATTTCTAATATTTATTAATAAATTAACATATGTGAATAGGTAATTTTTGATAGGAAAATTTTATCTCTAGTTGTAGCACGATGGTGAGATTTCCAACAGTTAAGGTAAGTGTGAAAAATTCTAATACCAAAAAATAATGTAGTCAAAAAGCGTCATCACACTTATATGACATCATTTGGACGATAAAATTTTGGTTATGGGCTACATCTCTACCTTCCATACCATTGCAAAGGCTTTGGAATTTTCAATGTTAAAACATTAATTTAAAGGCCAAGGATGGGATGGGCTACCATGTACCTTCCACATGATTACAAAGGCCACCTTCACCATCCAATAATTGATATATTTTTCTAATTTGCTTGCGTTTACCATCGGAAGGCACCGTTGATTTTAATGCTATGTGATTACAATGGGTTATCTATGACTATTAAGAGGATTCCTTGTTGAATGGCTCATGAGACATTATTATGGACTTACATATATGGATTTAGAGATTGAATTTATCATTGATTCATTTTGTAAATATTTATTGTTATTTTTTTATGGATTGTGAAATGGTAAAAAATATTTTTGTTTAATTTATAAGTTGTTTCATTATAAGGGGTATGAAAACCAATTTTGAATACCTATGAAAGGTAAAAATTGGGAATATAAAAAAAAGTAAAAACCTCTTTCTAATATTTTTTTATAAATTAACATATGTGATATAGGTAGTTTTTGACAAGAAAATCTTATTTGTAGTTGTAGCATGATGATGACATTTCCAACTGTTAATTTAAGTGTGACAAATTCTTAGACCAAACAAGACTATAGTCAATAAGCATCATCATGCTTGTATGCCATCATTTGGATGACAAAAATTTCTAGTTATACGATAATAATTCTCTAGTTGAACGACAATGACCAACTCAACAGTCATGCATATGAATGGTAGGATCCAACTGAATGATAATTTGACTTGACAACAACTTAGAACACAATGTGCATACACAAGATAGACAATATAACCAAATCACATAATGTTTGATTTGGAAACTCAACGTGATGTTGATTATTCTATTACATGCAATGAATATATAAATATTACAATAGAATAATGTGGTTACATTGGTTGTAACAATTTTCCCTACAAGGCCAACCACTTGTAACTAATAGATAACAATATGCTAAACATGGATGTCAATAAACTGCTAGAAGAAAAAAAACATCTCTAATAGTATAACTAAGCATCATAACAAATAACAAACATATTTACAACATGGATATTCTATACCTCACATATTACAATACAATAAATAATAACTTAGGCTTATAATTAAGCCTAAGGTAGAATAATATCCTCAACACTCCTCCCAATATAGAAGCATTGGATTCCAATGCTCTCAACAAATGTGGAAAGTCATGGGCTATATGATGGTGAGGAATCCAACAAGCCATATGTGGAAACTAACTGCGGTGGACGATGAGGTAAGAAGTGGAAGAACTCTATTTAGTGTGATGAGTCTTCATCTCAAAAACTCTATCTATAATGAGCGAAATTTGAAGGTCAGGTGTCATTGTTATTGTAGGGCTGATCACAGGTTCAGGTACCAAAGGAGGATCTTGATATGGTGTCTATAGAAAGTTTCACTTATCCAAGAGAAGCCAAACCATGTCTTCAACCTAAAATGGATGAGGATTATGATGCTTGCTCATCACTCTATGTTGTTCCTATTGAGTCTTCTGCAATTCCTATGTCATATTGCCCTGAAGACTCTACCGATACCAAATGAATGAAGTGGTATTATCTTGCTCCTCTGTATGTGTAATGGTGGAAGAGGGCACAACCAAAGACAAATTTTGTGGAGCAAGTGGTTTTGTGTTCATAGGTGTACCCTAAATGATGCCAATGAAATGGTTGGTATCTTTCTCATGAGTGAGAGTAATGGGTTCCTTAACCATTAGCTCTTGTGATTGTTTAATTTGTGTAAGTTAAGCTTCTTCTTTATCATGAGTCTTTGATGGTGCTTGTTCTTTATCTTATGTGGGACTTATGCAAGTAGGATCTAATACAAGTGCTTGACTTAATGGCTTCCGAACTAACCTACAACTTAGCATCAAATTTTATGTGGGTGGAGTGCTTTGTATAAAAAAGGCTTTATCATGCAAATCCAAGGTGTATGTGTTCTTTTTAGCATGATACACTACATTCATATCAAATTGATAGGGATTATCAAGCAATAGTCCACAACAATCCATCTTAGTGACATCACATCTTACTTTATCCACAAAATTGTCACCAAAAATAAAATACAAGGTGCAAGTGTGTGTGATTTAGATGTAGAGTCTACATCTTCAAATTTCTAAATAAGACATAGCAATCATCCTGATATTGGTACCAATCCACTGATGTAGCACAAACTATTATGCCCTCAGCCTGCGCGCAAGCATGGCCTATCATGACCAGTGAAGGCTAGTCACTTAACTATGTAAGTCCTACGGATTATATTTCCCTGTCGAGCCTTCATGTGATCGATGTAGGATAAGTATCCCAAGGCTTTTTGCCAAAAATTTCAAGTCTACCAAAAAATTGTCGTTGTCATTGGGACCTTGTCGAACAATACCAAAAGCTGATACCTCTATCGAAAAACACAATCAATCACTGCGGATGGTCCTACTTGCCAGAAAATCAAGAATTCTTTCAGGAACGGAGAAAAACTACCAAAAAAATTTAAAACTTACCAAAATTTTTTGAATCCATTGGAAACGATGAATTTACGTTGGGAAGCGATATACAATCATGAAAATTTTTTCTTCGAGTAGCTAGAAACTATTGAAAGTGGATAATTGACACTAGAAGACGACTACAAAATTAAACTCACCATGTGTTTCAACCTGATTGGGCAATTTCCAAATTTCCAAACACTCTAATGTTGCCACATGTTGATCTACAATTGACTGGGCTCTTAGGGTTTGGATCTTGGCAATGATTGACTAGTTTTAAAACCTTAACAAAATTAAATTTTCTAAAAAATGTTTGTTCGAATGCCTGTGATCTTCCTCGCACTATATGTTCTCTTCTTATACGATATTACTCTGCAAGGTTTTTTGCCACTTGTGACAGGTTATATGTGATCGTCCTATTGTGTTACCTTCAATAACAACCCATGGATGATGCACCATCGGTCGATTGTGGTCTGGTCATACAAGGTTAGGAGGGTGACCGAGTATGGTTGGTTGTGGTTTGTCCATGAATGGCAATCATAGTGGAATTTTGAGGGTTCTCGTGGAAGTACGAATAAGGATGAAGGATCATGGAGTGATAAGGGGAAGGGGGTGGAGGGATGTGAGAGGGAGGGTAGGGGTTTCCAAACCTCTATCAATCAGTAGGGGGCTGATCGGTAGGGGTGGTCGATTTGCAAAAATAATCGACTATTTTTTCTAAAGGAGGGAGGGAAAAAAAAAGGATAGGGGGAATTAATCCAAAAACCTTGCTAGTGATCCTTAGGGTCCTCTAATCCTCTGAAATTAATCCAAATGCTTGCTAATGATCCTTTGGTCCTCCAAGAACACTTACACTGCCTCCAAAAATTTGAGAACTCCTTCTTTAATTAGGCTTATCATTCTTTCACAAGCCTTATTTTGACCATATCAAATTTTTGCAACCGCCTCTTCAAATATCTAATCTCTATGATCTTCAAAGTATAATTTTTTTTTTGCAATCTCCAAATAGGATAAAATTTTCTTGCCTTCCTCAGGGCAAGTCTAGTCACGTTCTAGTCTTTGCTAGTGGTGTTTAGTGTAGGGGTAATTTCCAACCCTCTACCACCTCAAGAGCTTCACAAAATGATTCTATGGGCTGGTCCAAGCTAAATCCTCACAATAACTACCCTAGGACCTAACACACTAGCAGCAAAATAGTAGTAGTCATCTAAAAACTATCCTATGGATCTGATTACCACTAATATGGAAACTCATCATGAAGCTGATTATTCTATTATGTGTAATGAATATATAGAGCATACAATAGAATCACATGGATATAGTGGTTATAACAATTTACCTTGCAAGGCCAACCACTTATAACTAACATATAACAATCTGCTAAATATAGATGTCAACTAACTACTAGAATACAAACGATATCTCTAATAGTCTAACTAAGCATCCTAACAAATAACAAATATATTTCCAACATGGACATACTATACCTCATGTATTACAATGCAATAAATAGGAAATAGTAATAATAATAACTTAGGCTTATAATTAAGCCTAAGATACAATAATATCCTCAACAATGTTATACACAATTGGATTGTAATCAGATTGTACTTGCATTAATTGTGTAGACACCAAAACAACACCAATCTGATTATGTGACTGCAAACACTGATTGCATTGACACACACAGCCCCAAGGGCAGCCCCCAGAGGTTAAACAGTGGTCCTAACCACTCACAATAGTTTTGGAAGATCAGAGATCAATTTGGCACCTTCAGGAACCTTGCTCAATATCCGTTCCACCCTAGAACGAATTCAAACTGGGATTCACCCCACCTAGGGATGAATTCTAGATTCACTCCAGGGTGGGTCGAATTGCAGGTTTGACGAGCAAAAAGTCAAATCTTGACAAATGGCAACTCAGATCTGCTACTCAATGCTTCATTCATCGCATGGGAGTATGGGTGAGTGTTTTCGAGCGTTAGAGGCATTTACAAGGTCAGTCATGAAGTCCCTATTTAGGGAGATCTCCTTCCCCCTGGGAAGGCATGATTGCCAAGTGGTGCCTCTGCATGCCCATTTCAAGAGACCTCTAGGTCTATAAATTGGTGAGTTTCCTCACCCCAAAAGAGACAGAAAAGGAGCATTTTTAGAGCAATGAAGTGTTATAATTTTATTGTCATACCTCACACCCTTTGGATTTGCGCCTTTCACATCCTTGATCTCCTTTAGAGGGGAGGTCATTGGGTGACTATTGGGAGGATGAATCTTGAGCCCAAAACCCGACATTTGGCCACAATATCCCACCAATTTTTTTGAAAATACCACACAAGAGGTTTTGGACCCATCCCAAGTGGATTGGTGCCGAAATCAGGCCTCAAACGGTGGGCGACCTGCCCCATGGGCTCCCCCTCCCACACTGCCACAATCCTAATCGCCCCATTTTGGAGTGATGGGAATTCCATGGCAGATTTTCTTTATTTCATTTTTGAATTCAATTCTATGATGCTTATATAGGTTGTCATTTGAATTTCGTCTCGTTTTGAACAATTTTGATCATATTTCTAGCTTTGCTCGCTTCCACTAACCTACAAGTATCATCATCAAATTCCCATTTATGGAGGCTAAATTGGGAAAATATGACCATCTGGGTCTTCCCAAAATGCCCCCAATTAGCTAACCCCAAGTTTTCAGGTCTTTTGGAGCTTCCTAGGTAGGACATTGGGACAATACCTTTTCAGCATTTTGTTGTAGGTGAATTCGTCCCACCCCGAAGACAATTCAAATCGGCGAGGAATTTCCCAAATGTTATTTTTGCAGGGCCTTCCTGGTGGTGTCTTGATGTCCTTGTCAAATTTTTAGAGCATTTGAACCTGTTTTAGTCATAGTTTAATTCATTTTTCTCATTCACTTATCGTAGGCTTGGGGATTGCATGCTTTGATTTATCTGCAGGTGCTACTGACCATTTCTTGTTCCTTTGAACACAGGTTTCAAAAATCAAAGGATTAGCGAGGATTCAAGACTCATCAATGCAAGCAACAGTGACGTTTGGTCCACCCATTTTACATGTGGGCACGCGAAATAAGGAAAGGCACCCATGGATGTAACAAGAACTCATGCTTAAACACTCCTAGCATTTGGAAGGGGAGGATGCGCATTGTAACCGAGTTTGAAACATATCAATAAAAAGGGATTTCTTCTTTATTCACATTTGTTTCATCTTGATTCGCTCATGCTTTTCCCTCTTTTCATGCACTTTCAAATTCCTAGGATTTAGCATTAAGTTTGGTTTGGTTTTGCATCGCATCTTTGCTTTCCTTTTTGCTTTCGTATCCTCATGATTTCAGTGGCGATCATGATGAGGAAGATGCCCAAGAGCATGTGACAAGATTCCTGAGCCAATGTTTTGGCATTCAGGAAAATGATGCGTTGTTGCTAAGGACATTTATAACCACATTCGCGGGCCCTACCTCGGATTGGTTCACTCAGTTGCCAAAGCACAGCATCAGTAACTTGGATCAGTTAGTGGATGCATGGCTTCAATGGTCCAATGAGAAGAGAGGGAATAAATCTAGAAAGGAGAAGTTTTAAGCAATTTTTTTTTCAAAACAATACCAATAATATAACAACTATAATATTAGAAGTTATGAGTTATATTTGTATAATATTTGTTTGGTTAGTGGCTACTACACTGTCCCTATTTTTAACATTGACATATTTAGACTATTAGTACTGACACCAGCATTAGGTTGTAGTGACAGAATTCAGAGCTCACATTTGTAGTCTGTAGTTGCAAAAATTAGAGTCCACATTTGCAGGCTACAATAGCAGAGGTTTTAGGCTGCAGTTACAGGGGTTATTACTCTAGAGAAGGTAGGTTGGGAGGGATGTTGTAGTTATCCAGTTTTTTCTTTTGTTGTGCTCAGTTGCAAGTCTATGACAAAGGGAAAAAACTTTGTGTTCTGCTGGAGTGGTTGTCTAATGTGGCTATAATTTTGGTTGTAATAGGCTAAATACCCTGTTCTTGGGTATTGTATTGTAACAACCATTGGTTGTGTCATAAATGGTAACACTCATGCAATGTAAACAACCCTATTGTTGTGAGACTGCATTTATAAATAAATACTGAAGTATTTTGTGCATTCTAAGTTCATATAATTTATGTTGTCTGCATTTGTTCCATTTTTTTATTTCACCTCTCATTAGTTTTCAACAAATGGTATCAGATCTTGGAGCAACATAGGGAGTGTTGCTCTATTGAGGAAACTCTACAGGTGTGAGGAACATTGCCTGGGAATTCTATGGTAACTTGTTGGAGCAGAGAATGGAGCACAAGAAGTCTATCATTGAAAAATTCAGTGGGCAGAATTTTAACTTGTGGAAGCTTAAAATGGAATATCTCCTTGTAAAAAGAGATCTGAAGGAGACTATCACCAAGGAGACAAAGCCAAAAAAAATTAGTCAAGATGACTGGGATAATATGAATGACAAATCTATTACCTTGATTGGTTTGAACTTCACAGATTCAGTCTTGAGGAATGTTATTGGAGCAAAGTCAGCAAAGCAACTTTGGGAGAATCTTGGTAAGCTCTATGGATCAAAAGCTCTCATGAATTTAATCTTTCTGAGAAATACATTGTATGCATTAAAAAATTGCTAATGGAGGAAATGTAGTTGATTATTTAAACACCTTCAACACCTTAGTAAATCAGTTGAAACCAGCTGGTGATGAGATCAAAGGAGAGGAGAAATGTATTTGCTTGCTCTGTAGCTTATCAGACTCATGGGATAATCTGATTGTAGTAATAAGTGGGAGCACAAAAGTGGAGAATATCAATAAGGATGAGATCATTAGTCAACTTCTCCAAGAATAAACTAGAAGTACTTCTAAATATACCAAGAACTCAGAAGCCTTGGTTGTCAGGGATAGAGGAATAAATAGAGAAAGAAAGTGGATAGATTCTATGACAATGGATATAGGCCCAAATTAAGAAGAAGATTATCAAGCAAAGGAAAGAAGCAAGAGATTTTTTGTTGGAAATGCAAGCAAAAGGGATACAAGAAAAGTGAGTGCAAGGCTGATCTTTCCAAGGAAAATGAAGAATCTTTGGTAGCTCCAACAACTAGTGAAAGGGGGTTGTATATTGTTGCATGCTTGACAATGAATGTCCAAGATGAAACATGGTTAATAGACTCTGGAGCATCCTTTCATATGACACCACATAGAGAGTGGTTCAAGGACTATGCAATAGGTACCTATGGCAAAGTATTCCATGGTGACAATTATCACTATGAAATTATTGGCAAAGGTAGTGTAAGAGTTAATTTTATTGATGGAAGGATCAAAACTATACTAGATGTAAGACATGTTGTAGGATTGATAGGAAACTTACTCTGAGTAAGTCAACTTGCAAAGGTTGAAGTTGAGACTCTCTTTGGCAAAGATGGATGTAAGTTAGTTCATGGAGCCATGGTCTTGGTTAGAGGTATAAGACATGGAACCTTATACATGTTAGATGTTGTCCCTGTTGATGTTGGTAGTGCAAATACAAGCTCAATAGAGAGTGGAAAATCCCATACAACAACAAAGATGTCAAAAATGGTGTTGTGGCATAGGAGGATGCAACACCTTGGATAAGAGAACCTGCGTGAGATGTGCAACAAGCAAACTATTCAAGGTTTGAAAGGTATAAATTTTGGTTCTTTTTATTTTTGTGAAGCATGTATGATGGGAAAACAAAAAAGAGTTTCATTTAATTCAAGTGAGTATAGGAGCAAATAAATTATTGAATTAATACATTCTGATATATGTGGACCAATGGAAGTGGCTTCCATGGGGGGTCCAAATATTTCAAGAAAGTCATGGGTAAACTTCATAAAATAGAAAAGTAGTGTTTTGGATATGTTCAAAGCCTTTGTTGCTGAAGTTGAAAGACAAATAAGAAAGGAGGTAAAGCCACTAAGGACTGATAATGGAGGTGAGTATTGCTCCAAGGAGTTTGATGCATTTTGTAGGTTGAATGGAATACAACTACACCATACTCCCCACAATAAAATGGTGTTGCAAAAAGGTTAAATAGAACTTTAGTGGAGAAGGAAAGGAGCATGAGAGAGGATGCACACTTAAGCAAAGTTTTTTGGGCTAAAGATTTACATAAAGCAAATTTAGTGAACAGTTTCTCTTCTAGCTCTGTTTTAGGAGGAAAGACACTAGAGGAGGCTTGTACTAGCAAGAATTCCACAATAGCACATCTTAGAGTCCTTGGATGTTAAGCCTACATGTATGTTCCAAAGGAGAATAGAAGGAAGCTTAATAACAAGTCTATGAAATGCATTTTTATTGGGTATGGTGAAGGAATCAAAGGATACAAGCTATGGATCCCATTAGAACACCATCATGCATTTAGTTGATATGTCATCTTCAAGGAAGTGTGTGCTAGTGAAAAAAAAGCAAATATGGACACTCAAGAAAATGAGGAACAAAATGGAGTACATTCTGAAATAAAAAATCTGCAAGGTGAAAATTTACAGCAACAGTTTCCAAATACACGTGTCACTCCTATTTCAACTCCATTGTGTGAGGTGCAACCACTTGTAAGTGGGTCTAATGATGAAATGCAAGTAAAACAGCAAGAAGAGACTTCTATGGAGAGTAATCATGAGAGTAATCAGCCTATTTATGATGATGTATAGTTTGGAAATGAGATAGAACTCAAAGCATCAAAATTTGAACAAAGTAATCAAGTGACAAGGAGGAATCCTTGATAAAGAAGAGCACCTGATAGGTTTGGTTATGAAACAAATAAATTTAGTTATTTTACATTGTCTTCCATGTGTGATGAGCCAAGAAGTGTGAAAAAGGCTCTTAATAGTGATGAAGCTATTCACTAGAAAAATGATATGGAAGAAGAAATGAGGTCACTTGAAAAAAATCATACTTGGGATTTGCAACCATTGCCTAAGGATAGGAAAGTAGTTGCTTGTAAATGGATTTTTAAAAGGAAGTACAAGCTGATAGTTCAATAGAAAGATATAAGGCAAGGTTGGTGGCAAAAGGATATACTCAAGTAGAGGGTATAGACTTTAATGAAATCTTGTCTCTTGTGGAAAAACTTGCTTCAATCAGATTATTATTGTCAATGGGAGCAACCTATGATTGGGAAATTGAGAAAATAGATGTGAAGACAACCTTTATTTATGGTGAGATCAATGAGGATATTTATACGCAACAACTAGAAGGGTTTGTAGCAAGTGGGAGTAGCAACTTGGTGTGCAAATTGAAGAATAAAGAAAGCACACTATGACATGAAGCAATCCCCAAGACAATGGTACCAAAAGTTTGACAAACATGTGATTGAACATGGTTTCACAAGAAGTGATGGAGATCATTTCATCTACTTCATACAAAAGGTAAATCACTTCATTATTTTGGTCTTGTATGTTGATGATATTATTTTGCTTAGTGACTCAAAGAAGTTGGTAAAAAGGACAAAATCTAAATTATCAAAGAAATTTAATGTGAAAGACTTGGGTCCATTGCATTATTCTTTGGGTATTGAAGTCAAGAGACACCGCATGACAAGAAGGCTTTGGATCAGCCAAGGAAAGTACATTGTGAATCTCCTTGAAATCTTTAGCATGGATAAGAGCACTCCTGTGAACACTCCATCTCAAGTGGGAGTGGCATTATCAAATGAAATGAATCCAAAGAACAAACAATAAGAGGATGAAATGATACATGTACCATATGTAAGTGCAGTTGGAAAGCTCATGTATGCAATGGTATGTAAAAAACCTGATTTAGCCCATGCAGTGGGTGTTGTAAGTAGATTCATGTCCAATCCAGGTAAGCAACATTGGGTTGTTGTTAAGAGGATAATGAGGTATCTACAAGGGACAAAATATTATGCAATCTGTTATGAATCAACCAGAAACAAACAATTATAAGGATTTGTTGATTCAAATTTTGGAGGAGATGTGGATAAGAGTAAATCCACAAGTGCATATATCTTCATGTTGTTTGGTGGTGCAGTTAGTTGGAGAATTAAGAAGCAAGAAGTGGTTGCCTAATCTACAACAAAATCTGAGTACATTGTTGTTGCAGAGGCATCCAAAGAAGATATATGGCTACATTTGTTATGTGAGGATGTGGGATTTGAGCAAGGACTAATACCTCTTTGGTGTGACAACCTAAGTGTAATTGATCTTTTAGTGAATCCCAAGTTTCACTCTATGACTAAACACATTAGAGTGAGGTTTCACTTCATTAGAGAAGTGGTAGAAATTGGAGAGATAGAGCTACTCAAGGTGAGGATAGAAAGAAATGCTGCAAATGCATTAACCATGTCTTTGGCTACACAAAAATAAATTTTACATTAGTAGAGATGTAATATTTGATGAAAATATCAAAATCTATATAGATAAATCTAGTAATGACACAAAGGTTCTTCTAAATCTCTCTGAAGGAGACACAACAAGCGAAGAATCAAAATCAGAATCTTAAGAACAAGATACATAAACATCTATAGTTCCCCCTAGGAAAGAACCAATATGGCTCAGAGATACTCTCAGAGAACCAAATCTAGAAAGAATGCCAAATCTTACCACTACTAAACCTCAAACTTGTAGTTTAAACAAAATGAATAGAGGAATGTTGAGTAATACAATGAAACCAACATCAACACTTCAAGAACTGAATGACTCACACTAGAAAGCAACTATGAAATATGAATATACATCACTCCAAAAAATAAGACATGGGATCTAGTAGCACTACCTCTAGGAAAGAAAATAGTAGGTTGCAAATGGGTTTACAAGATCAAATACAAAGCTGATGGAATGCTTGACAGATACAAAGCTCAACTAGTAGCCAAAGGATATACTCAGATAGAGGGAATTGACTATGAAGAAACATTTGCACCAATAGTGAGAATGATTACTATCAAAATAGTTTATGCACTAGCAGCACATCAGGGTTGAAAACTTCATCAGATGGATGTAAAAAGTGCCTTTCTTAATGGTGACTTAGAAAATGAAATCTATATGTCACAACCAAAAGGATTTATAATTAAGGGATAGGAAAATAAGGTGTGCAAATTGAATAAATCTATGTATGGTTTAAAAAAATCTCTCAAAGACTATAATATAAAGATCAATAATCACTTATTACAACACAACTTTAAAAGAAGTACATCAGATCCTAGTTTGTATACCAAGAAAATTGGAAGTGATATATTGATCATCATAGTATATGTTGATGATATAGTAATTATTGGGAATTCTGAAACATCAATAAGTGGTATTAAAAGAGATCTAGAAAAGGCATTTAAAATGATAGACCTAGGTTTAATGAACTATTGCCTTGGTCTAGATATTTATCAAGGAAAGGACAAGATAACTATCACTCAATCAAAATATGCAAAAGCCCTACTTGAAAAATATAGAATGACAGAGTGTAAGTCTAAAGATACACCAATGGAGCAAGGGATCCAATTGTCCAAAAATGATGAAACACCATTGGTTTCAATATTGATGGATCACCAGTTAATTGGAAGTCTTATGTACTTAATAAATAGCCGATCAGACATAATATTTGCAGTAAATTATCTTTCACGGTTCATGCAAGAGGTAAGAGAAAGTCATTGGAAAGCCACAAAAAGAATATTACAATATATAAAAAAGACTACTAGTTGTGGAATAACTTATATAAATAATGTCAAATATTTTTTCCTACAGGGATACTCAGATTCAGATTATGTCGGATCTATTGATGATAAAAAATATACCTCAGGATATGTCTTCTATCTTGGGTTAGGACCTATATCTTGGTACAATAAGAAACAACATACAGTAGCACAAACATCAAATAAAGTAGAATATCGAGTAGCAAGAGATACAACCTACGAATATTTATGGCTACAATACATATTATTAGACATGGGGATAAAACAAACTCCAACCATGATATTCTGCGATAATCAAGGAAAATTGAACCTGATCAAAAATCCACTTATACATGAAAGAACTAAACATATTTAAGCTCAATGTCATTTCATCAGAGATCATTTTTAGAGCCATCATATCAATTTCAAGCACGTTCCTACAAAATATCACCTAGCAGATATTTTTACAAAATCACTTGGGAAAAATAAGTTTCAAACATTCAAAAATCATCTATGCAATTCGTACCAAATAATGTAATACAGGGGGGTATTAGAGTATATTATATCATTTGGGTCATGTAAATGTATCACCTTTGGTACATAGTTAGAATAGGAGATTACTTTAGGGGTAAGTTAGCTAGTTACTTCAAGTAATATAATAAATGCACAAGTGTCAATATGCAAGTTCTAAATGTGCAATGTGTCCCCTTGTACAACTAGGTAAAGTGTTGGCCAAGGAATATATATTCCTATATAAAGGGCCTCATAGTTCCATTCGCATTATCTCACTCCATTATCATAGTAAGATGTTGTATAGCTCTTCTTTCTCTCATTATCTATTTTACTTGATATGATGAAATGGTGCTAAAACCATCAAAATATCTATTGTTGTTTTCTTATGGAGTTTGAAATGATGTGAATTATTTTTGTTTAATTTATAAAGTGTTTCATTACATGGGCCATGAACACAACAATTTTGAATACCTATGGGAGGCAAAAATTGGGAATATCAAGCAAGTAAGAACCTATTTCTAATATTTATTAATAAATTAACATATGTGAAATAGGTAATTTTTGATAGGAAAATTTTATCTCCAGTTGTAGCACGATGGTGAGATTTCCAACAGTTAAGGTAAGTGTGAAAAATTCTAAGACCAAAAAATAATGTAGTCAAAAAGCGTCATCACGCTTGTATGACATCATTTGGACGATAAAATTTTGGTTATGGGCTACATCTCTACCTTCCATACCATTGCAAAGGCTTTGGAATTTTCATTGTCAAAACATTCATTTAAAGGCCAAGGATGGGATGGGCTACCATGTACCTTCCACATGATTACAAAGGCCACCTTCACCATCCAATAATTGATATATTTTTCTAATTTGCTTGCGTTTACCATCGGAAGGCATTGTCGATTTTAATGCTAAGTGATTACAATGGGAATTTGGCAATTTAGTGCCAAGTGTTATCTATGACTATTAAGAGGATTCCTTGTTGAGTGGCTCATGAGACATTATTATGGACTTACATATATGGATTTAGAGATTGAATTTATCATTGATTCATCTTGTAAATATTTATTGTTATTTTTTTATGGATTGTGAAATGGTAAAAATTATTTTTGTTTAATTTATAAGTTGTTTCATTATAAGGGGTATGAAAACCAATTTTGGATACCTATGAAAGGCAAAAATTGGGAATATAAAAAAAGTAAAAACCTCTTTCTAATATTTTTCTATAAATTAACATATGTGATATAGGTAATTTTTGACAAGAAAATCTTATTTGTAGTTGTAGCATGATGATGAGATTTCCAACTATTAATGTAAGTGTGACAAATTCTTAGACCAAACAAGACTATAGTCAATAAGCATCATCATGCTTGTATGACATCATTTGGATGACAAAAATTTCTAGTTATACGACAATAATTCTCTAGTTGAATGACAATGACCAACTCAACAATCATGCATATGAACGGTAGGATCCAACTGAATGATAAGTTGACTTGACAACAACTTAGAACACAATGTGCATACACAAGATAGACAATATAACCAAATCACATAATGTTTGATTTGGAAACTCAACGTGATGTTGATTATTCTATTACATGCAATGAATATATAAATATTACAATAGAATCATGTGGTTACATTGGTTGTAACAATTTTCCCTGCAAGGCCAACCACTTGTAACTAATAGATAACAATATGCTAAACATGGATGTCAATAAACTGCTAGAAGAAAAAAGACATCTCTAACAGTATAACTAAGCATCCTAACAAATAACAAACATATTTCCAACATGGGCATACTATACCTCACATATTACAATACAATAAATAGGAAAATAATAATAATAACTTAGGCTTATAATTAAGCCTAAGGTAGAATAATATCCTCAACACTCCTCCCAACAATAGAAGCATTGGATTCCAATGCTCTCAACAAATGTGGAAAGTCATGGGCTATCAAATGTGGAAAGTCATGGGCTATATGATGGTGAGGAATCCAACAAGCCATATGTGGAAAGTAACCGCGATGGATGATAAGGTAAGAAGTGGAAGAACCCTATTGAGTGTGATGAGTCTTCATCTCAAAAACTCTATCTATAATGAGCGAAAGTTGAGGGTCAGGTGTCATTGTTATTGTAGGGCTGATGACAGGTTCAGGTACCAAAGGAGGATCCTGATATGGTGTCTCTAGAAAGTTTCACTTATCCAAGGGAAGCCAAACCATGTCTTCAACCTAAAATGGATGAGGATTGTGATGCTTGCTCATCACTATTTGTTGTTCCTATTGAGTCTTTTGCAAGTCTTATGTCATCTTGCCCTGAAGACTCTACCGATGCCAAATAAACAAAGTGGTATTATATTGCTCCTCCGTATGTGTAATGGTGGAAGAGGGCAAATCCAAAGACAAATACTATGGAGCAAGTGGTTTTGTGTTCATAGGTGTACCCTAAATGATGCCAATGGAATGGTTGGTATCTTTCTCATGAGTGAGAGTGATGGGTTCCTTAACCATGAGCTCTTGTGATTGTTTAATTTGTGTAAGTGAAGCTTCTTATTTATCATGAGTCTTTGGTGGTGCTTGTTCTTTATCTTATGTGGGACTTATGCAAGTAGGATCTAATACAAGTGCTTGACTTAATGGCTTCCGAACTAACCTACAACTTAGCATCAAATTTTATGTGGGTGGAGTGCTTTGTATAAAAAAGGCTTTATCATGCAAATCCAAGGTGTATGTGTTCTTTTTAGCATGATACACTACATTCCTATCAAATTGATAGGGATTACCAAGCAATAGTCCACAACTATCCATATTAGTGACATCACATCTTACTTTATCCACAAACTTGTCACCAAAAATAAAAGACAAGGTGCAAGTGTGTGTGATTTAGATGTAGAGTCTACATCCTTCCACCCAAGTGCATAGGGTTGAGGATGTGCCTTTGTGGGAAGCTTCAACTTCTTGACAATGATCCTCGTGATGAGATTCTTCTACAAGTTGTTATCTATGATACAATCCACATAAAAATCAAGCGTAAGGTGGGCTCTAGTGACAAACAAATGGCCACAACCCCATTGAGTAAAAACATTTGACACGAGGGTAATTTTGTGTAGTTTACCCTTCAAAGCTAGAGATTCTTCTTCTATCCCTGCAGTCACAATGGGACCATATTATGGTTCCTCATTTGTAGGTTGTACAATTAGAGACTTCTTCTTCTTCATTATTTTAAATGTAAAGCATCTAGATTTTGTATGACCATGCTTTTTACAAAAATCACAATACATTGTTGAAGAAGAAGAATATTTAGAGTGAGAAGAAGAAGAATGTGCTTTAGGAGAAGTGGGAGGAGAAGAAGAATGAGAAGTGTTCTTCACCTTTTGTTGATGCTGATTCGTGCCTTTGGAACTGCTTTCCTATCAAGATCTATAAGAGGCACCAAATTTCTCCTCTATGAGAATGACATGCTTGAATGCCACATCCAAAGTGAGGAAATCATTGAATTTGATTTCCCTAAAAATCTAATATTGCAATCCACGAGTGAAATTGTTAATCAAATCCTCTTCTGAATCTTTCACGCCAAGAAGAACCCTTAGCCTATTGAATTGAAAAAAGTAGTCAACAACTGACATACTATAGGCTTACCTCAACCTATACCACTTGGTTGTGAGGTTATTTTGGTAATTTGGTGGGAAAAAGGTAATTTAGTGGGAAAAAGGTGTTATTCATAATTTGGATCAATTATTTCCAAGTCATGGCAATATTATGGCTTTGTATTTTTGCAATCAAAACTTTTGCTAAGCCTGTGAGTTTGACTATGTTAAAAGCAACTTATTCATCTTCAAGAATTTCAGCATAGGTGAACCAAGTTTGCATATCTAAAATCCAAGTAGATAAGACATCAGGATTTCTTGATCCATCATATAATTTGACCTCACATTTTGCTTTGTTGGTATTGTTGTGATACATTTTGACATCACTCGGAGTTAATTGGACAACAATATCTTTCACTTTATTTGCCAAAATATCGATTGCAATAGTAAGATTTTCCATGTTTGTTTTAAGGTCGGTAGCCATTTGATGGCATGTATATGCCAGACTAGGAGGATTCCAAAATGGTTGCAAGAACTATCTAGGCTCTTAGGAACAATTTGCAAGTTTTCCTAATGCACAATTTGCCTAGAAAAAAAAATTGCCTTCCAATTTACAAAATGGGCTAAATTTTGTGCTTTAAAATGACATCAATTTTACAACAAAAATTACTCTTCCAATTTGCTATGGGTAAAAATCAGCACTAAAATTAGAAAAATAGCCCTCAAATTTGCAAATATTTGACTTATGGAGGTAAAAATTCATCAATTTGGGGTGAAAATTGCAAAACCTTTGAGAAATTCACCTTGGTTGCTGTTTGGCGCCAAAATTTGAATTTAAATTTAAAAATTTGGTGAGAAATAATGCTTCTAGTGGCAAAAGAATTTGTTTTTCAACTACAAACTACGTGGTCAACTGCTTAAGGGCCGATCAACTACTCGAAGTCAACTATCAACAATCGGTCAATGGTCGCGCTAGGAGTCAATAGTCAGGTTCAAATTTCTAAATACGACATAGCAATCACCCCGATATTGGTACCAATCCACTGATGTAGCACAAACTATTATGCCCTCAGCCTACTCGCAAGCATGGCCTATCATGACCAGTGAAGGCTAGTCACTTAACTATGTAAGTCCTAGGGATTATATTTCCCTGTCGAGCCTTCATGTGATCGATGTAGGATAAGTATCCCAAGGCTTTTTGCCAAAAATTTCAAGTCTACCAAAAAATTGTCGTTGTCATTGGGACCTTGTCGAACAATACCAAAAGTTGATACCTCTATCGAAAAACACAACCAATCACTGCGGATGGTCCTACTTGCCAGAAAATCAAGAATTCTTTCAGGAATGGAGAAAAACTACCAAAAAAATTTAAAACTTACCAAAAAATTTTGAATCCATTGGAAACGATGAATTTACATTGGGAAGCGATCTACAATCACCAAAAATATTTCTTCGAGCGGCCAAAAACTATTCAAAGTGGATAATCGACACTAGAAGATGACTGCACAATTAAACTCGCCATGTGTTTCAACCTGATTGGGCAATTTCCAAATTTCCAAACACTCTAATGTTGCCACATGTTGATCTGCAATTAACTAGGCTCTTAGGGTTTGGATCTTGGCAATGATTGACTAGTTTTAAAACCTTAGCAAAATTAAATTTTCTAAAAAATGTTTGTTCGAATGCCTGTGATCTTCCTCGCACTGCTTGTGCTCTTCTTATACGATATTACTCTACAAGTTTTTTTGCCACCTGTGATAGGTTCTACATGATCGTCCTATCGTGTTACCTTCAAGAGAAACCCATGGATGATGCATCATCAGTCGACTGTGGTCTGGTCATACAAGGTTTGAAGAGTGACCGACTACGGTTGGTTGCGGTCTGTTCATGAATGGCCATCACGATGGGATTTTGAGGGTTCTCATGGAAGTACAGAGAGGGATGGAGGATCATGGAGGGATAAGGGGAAGGGGGTGGATGGAGGTGAGAGGGAGGGTAGGGGTTTCCCAACCTCTTTCAATCATTAGGGGGCCGATCGGTAGGGGTGGTCAGTTGGCAAAAATAATCGACTATTTTTTCTAAAGGAGGGAGGGAAAAAAAGGGATAGGGGGAATTAATCCAACAACCTTGCTAGTGATCCTTAGGGTCCTCTAATCCTCTGAAATTAATCCAAATGCTTGCTAATGATCCTTTGGTCCTCCAAGAACACTTACACTGCCTCCAAAAATTTGAGAACTCCTTCTTTAGTTAGGCTTATCATTCTTTCACAAGCCTTATTTTGACCATAGATTTGGCCTCAAATTTTTGCAACCGCCTCTTCAAATATCTAATCTCTATGATCTTCAAAGTATAATTTTTTTTTTGCAATCTCCAAATAGGATAAAATTTTCTTGCCTTCCTTAGGGCAAGTCTAGTCACCCTCTGGTCTCTGCTAGTGGTGTTTAGTGTAGGGGTAATTTCCAACCCTCTACCACCTCAAGAGCTTCACAAAATGATGCTATGGGCTGGCCCAAGCCAAATCCTCACAATAACTACCCTAGGACCTAGCGCACTAGTAGCAAAATAGTAGTAGTCACCTAAAAACTATCCTATGGATCTGATTACCACTGATATGGAAACTCAACATGAAGCTGATTATTCTATTATGTGTAATGAATATATAGAGCATACAATAGAATCACATGGATATAGTGGTTATAACAATTTACCTTGCAAGGCCAACCACTTATAACTAACATATAACAATCTGCTAAATATAGATGCCAACTAACTACTAGAATACAAACGATATCTCTAATAGTCTAACTAAGCATCCTAACAAATAACAAATATATTTCCAACATGGACATACTATACCTCATGTATTACAATGCAATAAATAGGAAATAGTAATAATAATAACTTAGGCTTATAATTAAGCCTAAGATACAATAATATCCTCAACAATGTTATACACAATTGGATTGTAATCAAATTGTACTTGCATTAATTGTGTAGACACCAAAACAACACCAATCTGATTATGTGACTGCAAACACTGATTGCATTGACACACACAGCCCCAAGGGCAGCCCCTAGAGGTTAAACAATGGTCCTAACCACTCTCACAACAGTTTTGGAAGGTCAGAGATCAATTTGGCACCTTCAAGCACCTTGCTCAATATCCGTTCCACCCTAGAACAAATTCAAACTAGGATTCACCCCACCCAGGGACGAATTCTGGATTCGCTCCAGGGTGGGTCGAATTGCAGGTTTGACAGGAAAAAAGTCAAATCTTGACAAATGGCAACTCAGTTCCACTACTCAATGCTTCATTCATCGCATGGGAGTATGGGTGAGCGTTTTCGAGCATTAGAGGCATTTACAAGGTCAGTCATGAAGTCCCTATTCAGGGAGGAATATCCTTCCCCCTGGGAAGGCATGATTGCCAAGTGGCGCCTCTGCATGCCCATTTCAAGAGACCTTCAGGTCTATAAATTGGTGAGTTTCCTCACCCCAAAAGAGATAGAAAAGAAGCATTTTTAGAGCAACGAAGTGCTGTCATTTTATTGTCATACCTCACACCCTTTGGATTTGCGCCTTTCACATCCTTGATCTCCTTTAGAGGGGAGGTCATTGGGTGACTATTGGGAGGATGAATCTTGAGCCCAAAACCGACATTTGGCCACAATATCCCACCAATTTTTTGAAAATACCACACAAGAGGTTTTGGACCCATCCCAAGTGGATTGGTGCCGAAATCAGGCCTCAAACTGGGCGACCTGCCCCATGGGCTCCCCCTCCCACACTGCCACAATCCTAATCGCCCCATTTCGGAGTGATGGGAATTCCATGGCAGATTTTCTTTATTTCATTTTTGCATTCAATTCTATGATGCTCATATAGGTTGTCATTTGAATTTCGTCTCGTTTTGAACAATTTTGAAATTATTTCTAGCTTTGCTCGCTTCCACTAACCTAAAGGTATCATCATCAAATTCCCATTGATGGAGGCTAAATTGGGAAAATATGACCATCTGGGTCTTCCCAAAATGCCCCCAATTAGCTAACCCCAAGTTTTCAGGTCTTTTGGAGCTTCCTAGGTAGGACATTGGGACAATAAATTTTCGGCATTTTGTTGTAGGTGAATTCGTCCCACCCCGAAGACAATTCAAATCGGCGAGGAATTTCCAAAAAGTTATTTTTGCAGGGCCTTCCTGGTGGTGTCTTGACTCATCAACGCATGTGGTGGCGACGTTTGGTCCACCCATTTTACATGTGGGCACGCGAAAGAAGGAAAGGCACCCATGGATGTAACAAGAACTCATGCTTAAACGCTCCTAGCCCTTGGAAGGGGAGGATGCGCATTGTAACCAAGTTTGAAACATATCAATAAAAGGGCTGTCTTCTTTATTCACATTTTTTTCATTTTGATTTGCTCATGCTTTTCCCTCTTTTCATGCACTTTCAAATTCCTAGGATTTAGCGTTAAGTTTGGTTTGGTTTTGCATCGCATATTTGCTTTCCTTTTTTCTTCCATATCCTCATGATTTCAGTGGTGATCATGATGAGGAAGATGCCCAAGATCATGTGACAAGATTCTTGAGCCAATGTTTTGGCATTCAGGACAATGATGCGTTGTTGCTAAGGACATTTATAACCACATTCGTGGGCCCTGCCTCGGATTGGTTCACTCTTCAAAGCACACATCAAATTTGGATCAGTTAGTGGATGCGTTCCTTGAATGCTTCACCTTCAAAACCAAGAAGAAGGCGTCACTAAGTGACCTGGATAGCCTTAGGCAGTATGAGGAAGAGACCATGACAGCCTACGGGAATTGGTGGAGGACTCTATTTTCCAAGCTACCCTACCTCCCTCCTATGTTTGACCTTACACAAATGTTCTTATGAAGTTGTTTGAGATCGATATCTGTGCTATTACAGCTGCAACAATATGCCACCTTAGAGGAAGCTCTGGTGCAAGCCAGAATCATCAAAGAGATCAAGATACAGGATGGCGAGATTACCAAACCTAAGAAGAAAGAATGGAATAAGAACACAAAATAGGGACTACGCAACAAAAACCCGCTACGTTAATCAAGTTGCTATAAATGTCCTAAGCATAAAAATACAACCTCAAGGCTAATTATCAGGTAGTGCCTCCTAAAAATTATGAAAGAGAAAACCAGAAGCAGGAGCAAGATCAACAGCATCGCCCTAGGCGACAGTACACACATTATACGGAGTCTAGGGACTCCCTATTTGATCGCTTGTCAGCGATGAACTTGATCAACCTTCCAAAGATTCAAACCATAGATCCTAATGCTCCCAAGCCTAAGGGATACCAGGAAGACTTGTATTGTCCTCTCACATCATGGCTTCCACCTATACACTGCGAGCATTCAATGATGCGATATGCTCGATAGTGGGAAAAATTGTCCTACCCGTTTAGGTAGGACAAAAGATGATATCTACATTGTGCCATATTTTGGAAGGCGAGATGGCTTATAACATCTTGCTAGGGTGGCCATGGATCAGGGACATGAAGTGTGTCCCTTCTATAGCTCATCGTGTTTGAAGTATACATTTGAAGGGAAACTACATGTAGTCCGACGGACTTAGAACCCTTCAAATATTGCAAGCGGTATGGCAATCGACCCTCCCATCGCGCACTTGGATTTTTAGTTAAATCCATCTAGATAGGCCGATGTCCAAGCACCACTGGTGATAAATCCATCAAAACCCCAGCCAGGTACATCTTCATCGTTTGGTCCTTCCCTAACAATGCCACCCATCATGGCTAAATAGAAGAACAAAGGGAAGCAAACACTAGAAGAGGCTCAATCCCTAGAAGAGGCTCAACCCCTAGAAGAGGCGCTACCAACAGTATCAACCATCTCTACCGAAGATATGCCTAGCACAATGGAAGTTGAGGCTCCTAGTTCACCCAACATGGGGTGGACTCAGGAAGAGCTTTCATTCCCTCCCTCTCAATTGCCAACAATCACTATTGAAATGGCCAGTACGGGGTTGGGGGAGTATCTGGTGCGGAATGTTGTAGCAACGACCACGCTAGATTCCGTGCAAGACATGGGGAGACCTCGCCTCCCCATCGGTACACTTGTTCCTTTAGGTCACCTGCCAAACCAGACAAACATTATGTATGTGGGACTTGATCATGGTACTGAGCCATGCATGCAAGAGGACAAAGATTAAGAGCCCCTTGCAGAAGATGTCAACTATCCTCTAACTTGACCCGAATCCACATGATCCAGTGAACCATCCTCGGATAAGTTCTCTCGAATCCACGATCATTTGAAACATGCCAACTAGGGGTCCTTGTTCTCCCCTACTCCCATTAATAGCAACACAACGCTATTCTTACAAGTTCTTTCCCGCTCAACATTCACTAGGGATGAACTTCAAGAGGGATTGGTTGTTCATACCATCGAGGATTCTGATCAGCAGGATTGGTATTTACTCGTAAGGTACTACCTCAAGTTAGGTAATCTCCCGCTTGGATTGACGCATGCCACAAAATGAGCATTCAAGCAGAAAGCGACCAAGTATGTCTTGTTAGGAGACATTTTGTACTATCATAGCTACGAAGGAATCCTACTTCATTACTTGGCAACAAGAGTCCACTTTGGGCGATCACCCAAGTGCACGATGGTAGGTGGCAGTGGTATGGCTCTAAGCGCATTCTTCACATGGGCTATTATTGGCCATCTTTAGGAGATTGTTGTGCATATGTAAGGAAGTGCGTGAAGTGTCAACATCATGCCAATTTGATGCACGTACCTTCCAAGGCCATGTAGATAGTCCAGTCAGCTTGGCCATTTTCGTAGTGGGGCTTAGATCTCATCTGGAAGATCTCCCTTGCATCGTCAGGTCATCACACGTTTATCATAATGGCCATAGAGTATTTCACCAAGTGGGTGGAAGGTCCGTACCTCTACGATGGGACCCCGCATTGTGGAGTTCATTTTGCATAACATCATATGTCATTTTGGTATTCCATCCAAAATAATCTCGGATAATGGGACACCATTTAAGAACAAAGACATGGGTGCTTTGACCACAAAGTACAAAATTCAGCACAGTTTTTTGACACCCTATTATCCACGCAAATGGGCAGGAGGCGTCAAACAAAATGCTAGTTGCTATCCTCAAAATCCAAATAGTCATAAGGATTGGACATCCAAATCCCACTTGCCGTGGGCTTATCGCACTAGCATTAGGACGCCCACTGGGGCAACTCCATTTTCGTTCATGTATGGCTCCGAGGCAGTCATGCCTCTCGAGTTGGAAATTCCTTCCTTGCACATATCAATGCAAGAGTTCATTGATGATGACATTGCGTGGCAGGTCCAGTTAGACTAGCTTACGTTGCTTGATGAACGACGCGTTAATGCCCTCGAGCATTTATGTATTTATCAAGAGCGACTTAAGAAATCTTACAACATGAAAGTTCACCTGAGGGATTTTTAGGTTGGTGACTTGGTCTTAAAAAACCAGACTCTAGTTTTCTTCCCATCTAAGGGACAAGTTCATGGAAAATTGGTTAGGTCCATATGTAATTGATAGCAAAATAGGACCCGAGACATACCGGCTAGCCTCTATTGATGGAATCAAGGAACTAGAACCCTTGAACATCAGTCATTTATGACCATTCCATATCTAAGAGAGTTGTATCCCAAACAAAATGCTCCAAGGATTCCTACAATCGCTTGGTCAATTCCAAAATTCTCCAAGGATTCCTACATCGCTTGGTCAACCCCAAATGCTCCAAAGGTACCCATTCCTTGGTCAACAAAAGCTCCAAGGATTCCCACAATCGCTTGGTCAAAAATAAGAAAATTGAAAAACAGTAAAATCATCAAAAAACAACAAAAATTTGCATCTCATTTCCAAGCATGCTCAAACTCATCACACCAATAGAGATCTCTTCTCGCATCTCATCTTCATATTCAAAAAAATCAATCCATCAAAAACACAAAATATGTAGCTGCATTAAGCATCACATCCATACATTGCATATTTGTGGTCATACAGTCAAAGGCACCATAGCGTAATTACTCCATCCATCTTGTTCCACATTTCTCCATTCTATAATCCATCAAAATAAATGCTATTCACTTCATTTTACCATCAGTCGTGGTCTTCTAATGTATCAAGAGTTTTCACCCTATCATTTTTCTTTCGAGCCTGTATTGTACCCAATTTGAAGGTAGAGTTCTACTTGGATCACCCTGTTACGTAGCATCCCAACACAAATTAAAACACATAAAAATTCCAAGTTGTGTGAATGAAAGATGAAACCGCAAACAATCCAAGTCACCATACGAAACGGTTATCTTTCTCATCCCCCTGTGCGAATGACCCCATGAATTTTGAGAGTTGGCAAAAGGACAAGCATCTTCCCTACCCAATTCCCCAAAAATCCCAAGTTCTCAAAAGTTGCAAACTTCAAAATTTTGCAAAAAGTCAAAACTCAAAAAAATTTGACATCACCACCAAAGTGCAAACTCAAAGGCACTACAATAGTGATTCTCATCACTCAAATCCCCATATAAAAATAAACAATTATTTTTATCACTACAAAAGGCAAGTATCCCAATACAATTGAAGAAAAGAAGGAGTCGAACTTGAATCCCGAACTCTCAATTCGACAGTCATGAGGCAACCTAGGTTTGGTGGATAGCCTATAGGGTAAACCTTTCGCATGACGATATATCCTCCAATAACTCGTGAAATCAATGTTTGCATGTGGATGAGCTAGCTTATGGTATCCTAGATATCACTAGATTATGACTAAATACAACAAAGGTTTAGTGGAGCTAATTAGGTGATCCTCGGATAGGTTTCTTTAACTTTGATCAAAATACCACATAAATGAACTCAATTGACAGGATGTGAAATAACTTGGTCTAAGACAAGTTTGATTCATACCTTGTCCAAAAATCTAGTAAGTAATGTAGTGAGTTAAAACTAGTCTCAAAATTAGCTACATTTCTAAACCTATTTCATCCTAATTAGCAATCCAACACAAGGTCTAAACATTCTATGGTGCTCTCAAACAACACAAATTCAATTCATCCATTCCATTTGATATATAAAATTTAGAAACATTTGCATTTATCATAGCATATGCATCCATAATACATTAACAGCTACATCCATACTCATCACTCATCATGCATAAAATCAAATCATCACTCGCATAAAACCTAAAGTCATCTATATATCATAAAATGCACCAAAACACCTAATAAACTCCGATGAGAGTGCTTTGGCACTTGACATTTCGGCATGCAAATGGGGTCAAATCCTCACTATCCTACTCCTAAGGTCTACCATAGTTGGACCGCTCCACGAAGATGGATCTCAATCTCCCCACGAAACGGAACCCCCCAAAAATAGTAATACATTATCTGGCATCCAAATAGACATTGGGGTCCAAATTGTCACTATCCTACTCCCTAAGAAGGCTACCATAGCTGGACCGCTCCACGGGAGGATGACCCATTTCAGCTCCAAAAAAAAGGGTTAACACCCACCAAAAATAGGTCTAAATGTCAGAAAACTGCACACACGTTCAAGGATAAGCATCTGAAGGCACCTTTGCACAAGTCATCTTGGGTCAAGCGACTCGTCACTTTTTCTCATGAAGGTCATTCCCTCATCGATTCGTCGCTTGGGGGGTAGTCACACTTAGTCACCCGACCAACAAAACACACACCCAATTAAGGAAAACGACATGCATTCAAAGAATCATTGACAAAGACAATTACGCTCTTGCTTGGGGCAATAAACAAGCAATAATCACAACCTGATCAAATCACTTGGCATTTCGTGAATCATGAACTCAAGGTTCTCATAGACAAAAGGTTGTGCCCTTTGCCTATTCATGACCGATCAATGTCCAAGATCAAGTAACACCTCATCAAAAAAGGTTAAATACTTAAATTGAGTTCCTTCGCTTGTCAGAAGCAAGGATTCAAGAATGCATGCCTTTTCTATACTTGGGGCATCAAAATTTGGTTAGGTTACTAAGAAACCCTAATCATTAGTGCTTTGGTTATCTAATTTTTGCTCGACGCTGGCCATGCACAATGCATCACAAAAAGGGGCATCCCGAGACACCAAAACAACACCAATCCGATTATGTGACCGCAAACACTGATCGAATTGACACACACAGCCCCAAGGGCAGCCCCTAGAGGTTAAACAATGGTCCTAACCACTCTCATAGTAGTTTTGGAAGGTCAGAGATCAATTTGGCACCTTCAGGCACCTTGCTCAATATCTTTTCCACCCTGGAATGAATTCAAACTCGGATTCGCCCCACCCAAGGATGAATTCTAGATTCGCTCTAGGGTGGGGCGAATTGCAGGTTTGACGGGAAAAAAGTCAAATCTTGACAAATGGCAAATCAGATCCACTACTCAATGCTTCCTTCATCGCATGGGAGTATGGGTGAGCATTTTCGAGCGTTAGAGGCATTTACAAGGTCAGTCATGAAGTCCCTATTCAGGGAGGAATCTCCTTCCCCCTGTGAAGGCATGATTTCCAAGTGGTGCCTCTGCATGCCCATTTTAAGAGACCTCCAGGTCTATAAATTGGCGAGTTTCCTCACCCCAAAAGATACATAGAAGGAGAATTTTTAGAGCAATGAAGTGCTGTCATTTTATTGTCATACCTCACACCCTTTGGATTTGCGCCTTTCACATCCTTGATCTCCTTTAGAGGGGAGGTCATTGGGTGACTATTGGGAGGACGAATATTGAGCCCAAAACCTGACATTTGGCCACAATATCCCACCAAATTTTCCAAAAATACCACACAAGAGGTTTTGGACCCATCCCAAGTGGATTGGTGCCGAAATCAGGCCTCAAACGGACAGGGCCCTTCCCCATGGGGCGCCTCCTCCCATACTGCCACAATCCTAATCACCCCCTTTCGGAGAGATGGGAATTCCATGGTATATTTTCTTTCTTTCATTTTTGCATTCAATTCTATGATTCTTAGATAGGTTGTCATTTGAATTTCATCTCGTTTTGAACAATTTTGATCATATTTCTAGCTTTGCTCGCTTCCACTAACCTACAGGTAGCATCATCAAATTCCTATTTATGGAGGCTAAATTGGAAAAATCTGACCATCTGGGTCTTCCCAAAATTCTCCCAATTAGCTAACCCCAAGTTTGCAGGTATTTTGGAGTTTCCTAAGCAGGACATTGGGACAGTACCTTTTCGGCATTTTGTTGTAGGTGAATTCATCCCGCCCCAGAGCGAATTCAAATTGGTGAGGAATTTCCCGACTGTTATTTTTGCAAAGCCTTCCTGGTGATGTCTTGATGTCCCTGTCAAATTTTCAGAGCATTTGGACATGTTTTAGTCATAGTTTAATTCATTTTTCTCATTCACTTATCGTAGGCTTGGGGATTGCATACTTTGTTTTATCCGCAAGTGCTACTGACCATTTCTTGTTCCTTTGAACATAGGTTTCAGACATCAGAGGAGCGTTGATGATTCAAGACTCATCAACGCAAGCAACGGCGATGTTTGGTCCGCCCATTTTACATGTGGGCACGCGAAAGAAGGAAAGGCACCCATGGATGTAACAAGAACTCATGCTTAAACACTCCTAGCCCTTGGAAGGGGAGGATGCGCATTGTAACTGAGTTTGAAACATATAAATAAAAAGGGCTGTCTTCTTTATTCACATTTTTTTCATTTCGATTCGCTTATGCTTTTCCCTCTTTTCATGGACTTTCAAATTCCTAGGATTTAGCGTTAAGTTTGGTTCGGTTTTGCATCGCATCTTTGCTTTCCTTTTTGCTTATGTATCCTTGTGCTTTCAAATTGAATTTCTGAATGGCCATTATAGTGTTAAGGTTTGTAACTCCACAACAAAACCCTTGCAATCCTTGTATGTTGCTTACAATATGCTAACATTAGCCTACTCTATATCCTATATGCTCTCCTCTATGCATACTCTATACTAGATACCTAATGATACCTTGCAATTAAAATGAGGGGTCCTTATAAAGACTTGGAAAATATTTAACAACAATTATTGCCCTACCCCTTCCTTCTAACTAATTTCCCTTTGGATGCAACTTTACTATATTTTCAAAATATTAGACTATTGTATATATTTATTCAACTTGCATTTTATTTGCACTTATTATTATTATTATTTCTTTCATTGAGTTATTTATTTGTTACCTACATCTACCCTCCCCTCTTAATTGATCGCTGTCCTCATCGACTTTTCTTGTGGTGCTAACTTCTCTTGGGGACTCGGGTCTTGAGTGGTATGAGTAGGTACTCCTCCCATTTATACAATATGCATCCTCAACATATCTCTCAAATCTGAGATTTTATGCATAATTGTAGTATTTGGCATATTCCAACCCATAGTGATTGGCCTTCTTTTCCATATTTGTTAGTTTTTCAAGAATCTCTTTTTCCCTCTATGAATAAGTATTAATCTTCTATTTTAATGTGGCATTGGTTCTAGTTGCAATAGTCAATTGTTCACCTTATTTTGCTAATAATTGTTGCTTATATTTTAGCTCCTTGCCCTTACCTTCACATAACCATTCTTGTACTAATATCATATTGCTTTTGCATCTTCTCCTCAACGTATTGTTTTAATGTAGTCAATTTCACGTTAGCTTGTTATTTAGATTTTATTTTATCCTTAGCTTCTTTTTTTAGTATCATAATTTTTTTATTTTGCATTTTTTTTCATTCTTTGGATATCTTCCTTCCATTGGTTAGCTTTCTCTTTATTGAACTACTGCATCTTTTCCATCCATGTTGCTAACCATTTGATCCAATAGGGTAACAAATTCATACATGCATGTCTTGAACAATTCTGGTGGAACTTTCTTGTATTCCATTCCTGCCTCATGAGTAGGACAAGGTATAAGTGTACCTTCATCTATAATACATGGTGGATTCTTATAGATAGTCGGTACTTCATTTGGTAAATTTTGAGTCTAACCACACCACTTATACCACCAACCTCCAATTCCCATGGTTGTTTCTGATGGATGTCAGTGAGTCTTTTCAATATTTGCTCATTTTGGGTCCATTCAAACATCTTTTAAATTTTTCCATACACCATCAACTACCATTTATTTAGTTTTCCAACACAACCCATCTAAAATTTTAGTTTACCTCTTTTCATAACCTGTATTATTTTGCCAAAAAATTGTCCACTTCCTCACTCATTTGTTTGGCCTTTTTTGGTGAGACCTTAAATTTTGGTACTTCAACCATAAAAATTCTAGTCAAGAGTTTTGGAATCTTCCCTTCTATTCTTTCTATATGGACTTATTTACTATCTCTTTCTCACTACAAATTGATAGGTCATTTTAATATTTTTCCTTTTGCCATGGGTTGTTGCTCCTTTTGAGGTTGTTTTTTACTTCCACCACATCTTTTATCTATCTGAATGTTATTGGTTGTTCATCACTTTTTATTCTTCCCACACTTCTTGTGCTTATTCTTTACCTTTTTATTGTGTTACATTTGTTGCAACTTTTGGCTCCACTTCTTCTAGCCAATCTTCAATGGCTACTACAAAATCAAAGTTTACCAATCCTAGCTTATGGATCCAATTGTTATACTTTGTCAAAAATTTCAGGGAAGTCTATTCAAATGTGTAGTTATACTAGTTCTATTGGATCTTCCTCCTCCACATTCATTATCTCAATTCGAGGCAAGGATCCAATGGAGAGAAAATTTGAGTTAAGGCTCCAATGGAGGGAATACTCTAGATATAAATACGCAACTCTATTCGTCATCATTTTATGATATTCTAAGTCCTTAATTCCATTCAAAACTTGGCCATTCTTGAGATAAATACAACTTTGAATTTGAGGGAATTTTTTTTTATAATTCTTCTAATTTGTTTCATGTAGTAAATTTTATACTCTAGTTGCTTTTGGAGAGGATTGAGGGTGACAACAACATCATCTATTTCCTCTATATTTCCTTAAAATTACTTTGCTTATTAAATTTGTCAAAGGCTTATTGTATGAAAGCAATATGATCTCACAAAAGAGCTCAAAACAGCGAACTTCCACAAGAGAGTTGTTTCACACCTTCATGTTACATTTTTACTTGATTTCTTAAGTGGAATTTCAGGTGGGCAATAATCCTCATCATGCTTACATGTTAATGGGATCAAAGATAAGCTTAACTGGTGACATGGTTGCATAACCTTAATATATTAGAACTAAATGCAATTTGAACTTCTAATTATACTTTGGGAAGAATAAAAGAGTTAAACACCCTTCAAATGCAATCAATGTTCACTTTAATTATGATGGGTTGGTCAAACTACATTATCCTATTTTTATTTTAGATTTTAAACAATTTTAGTTTTTAAAACTTTATAAATATCTTATATTTGGTATTAAGTTAATTAGTTTATATTAAATTAATATTTTTATAAATTATTATTATTTTAATGTTAAATTTTTTATATTGTTTTTATTAAAAGATAAAAATAATTGTTCAATTATTTTTTAATATTTGAATTCCATTAATATGAAGATAATATATGATATTTATAGTCATGTGGACTTATTTGATTTAATTAAGTTCATAAATTAGGATTGAGTTGGCCCTTGAACATAATGTCTAATTTTTAATTCTATAAATAGGGTGAAATGCGATCTAGTAAAGCAACGATTCATATATGATTTTTGAGTTGTTATCTATGACTATTAGGCTTATCTCACTTAGTGGTCCATGAGACATTACCGTGGACTTACATATATGGATCTAGATATTGATGTTTTCACAATATATTGAGTTTGTCATTGATTCATCTTGTAAATATCTATTGTTGTTGTTTTCTTATGGATTATGAAATGCTATAAATTGTTTTCGTTTAATTTATAAGTTGTTTTATTACAAGGGGCATGAACACAATAATTTTGGATACCCATGGAAGGCAAAATTTGGGAATATCAAGCAAGTAAGAATCTATTTCTAATATTTTTTATAAATTTAACAAATGTGATATATGTAGTTTTTGACAAGAAAATCGTATCTCCAGTTGTAGCATGATAGTGATATTTCTAACATTTAAGGTAAGTGTGACAAATTCTAAGACCAAACAATATTGTAGTAAAAAATTATCATCATGTTTGTATGGCATCATTTGAACGACAAATTTTTCTAGTTGTACGACAAAAATTCTCTAGTTGAACGACAAGTTGGCTTGACGACAACTTAGAACACAAGATAGACAATATAACCAAATCACAAAATGTTATACACAATTAGAATGAATTATATTGTACATGAATTAATTGTATGCTTGAATGGTCATTATAGTTTTAAGGTCTATAACTCAACAACAAAACCCTTGCAATCCTTGTATGCTACTTTCAATATCTGAATCTATATCACATATGATCTCCTCTATGCATACTTATACTAGATACTAGATACCTAATGATACCTTGAAATTGAAATGGGGGGTCCTTATAAAGACTTGGGCAGATGACTAACAATAACCATTGCTTGTACCCCTTCCTTCTAACTGATTCTCCTTTGGACGTACCTTTACTATCTTTTCAAACCATTAGACTATTTACAAATATTTATTCAACTTGCATTTATTTGCACTTTCCATTATTATTTTCTCTTTCATTGAGTTATTGATTTGTTGCCTACATCTACCCTCCTATCTTAATTGGTCGATGTCCTCATCGATTTTTATTGTGGTTCTAGATTCTCTTGGGGACTTGGATCTTGGGTGGTATGAGTAGGTGCTCCTCCCATTTATATGATCTACATCCTCAAAATCTCTCTCATATCTAAGATTTTGTGCATAATTGTAGTATTTAGCATATTCTAACCCACAATTATTGGTCTTCTTTTCCATATTTATTAGTTTTTCAAGAGGCTATTTTTCCATCTATGAAGAAGTATTAATCTTATATTTTAATGTGACCTTGGTCCTAGCTATGATAGTCAATTGTTCACCTTATTCTACTAACAATTATTGTTTATGTTCTAGCTCCTTGCCCTTACCTTCACATAATCGTTCTTGTACTCCCAATTCAAATTTGCATGTGGATGCTAAGATCATCTTGGTTTTTCATATTCTCCTCAAAATATTGTATTTAATGCAACCAATTGCACATCAACTTGTTCTTTGGATTTTTTTTTCTCCTTAGCTTCTTTTCTTAATGTCAAAAAATTTGATTCTACATCTATTTTCATTCTTTAGATATCTTCCTTTGATTTGTTAACCTGATCTTTATTGGAATGCTACAATTTTCCATCCATGATGCTAAACATTTGATCCAATAGGTCAAAAAATTCATACATTCATGTCTTAAACAACTCTCGTGGAACTTTATTGTATTACATTCTTACCTCATCATTAGGATGAGGTATAAGTGTAGCTTTATTTATATAAATGCATGGTGGATACCTATAGATAGTTGGTACTCCATCTAGTAATTTTTTGAGTTTAACCACACTACTTATACCACCAACCTCCAATTCCCATGGTTGTTGTTGATGGATGTTTGTGAGTCTTCTCACTCTTTGCTCATTTTAGGTCCATTCTAACATCTTCTCAATTTTTTTGTATACCATTAACTATCATTTATTTAGTTCTCCAACACAACCCATCTAAAATTCTAGTTTATCTCTTTCCATAGCCTGCATTATTTTTCCAAAAAAATCATCCACTTGTTCACTCATTTGTTTGGCCCTTCTTGGTGAGACCCTAAATTTTAATAATTCAACCAAAAAATGTCTAGTCAAGTGTTCTATAATCTCTACTTCTATTATTTTTTTATGGAATTATTTAATCTCTCTTTCACCTTACAAATTGATAGGTCTTTTTGTTGTTTTTCCTTTTATCATGGATTTTTGCCCCTTTTGAAGTTGTTTTTTACTTCCACCGCCTCTTTTTTTTATCTAAATGTTATTGGTAATTCATCATTTTTTTCATGCACTTCCTATGCAATTTCCTTACCTTTTTCTTGTGTTACATTTGTTGAAAATTTCGGCTCCACTTCTTCTAGTTGATCTTCAATGACTATTACGAAATCAAAGTTTACAGATCCTAACTTGTGGATCCAATTGTTACACTTCATAAAAAAAATTAGGTAAGTCTACTCAAATGTGTTGTAGCCATACTAGTTCCATCGGATATTCCTCCTCCACATCCATTATATCAATTGATTATGGTTGTACAATTTCTTGCTTTGGTTGATGTATCATTGCCCTAACTTCTACCTGCTCAACAAGTTGTTCATACTATTGCTCAGTCACTTTAAATTCCATTTCTTGTTGTTGTAATAGTTTTTGATGTTGAGATTGAGCTTCCATATCTAACTCTAATCTCCTCCTTATCATCCCTTTATATACTGGTTGTACTTCTTCCTCTAACACATTGAGGTGGAAACCTCCTTGGAAGCAAAGCTTCATTACAATATGAAAATATGAGATGATGTGTCCTCTTTCCCCCTTGGTTTTTTTAGATAACCCTAACCCTAATGCTCAAGGGTTCCCATCCATGTGCAGCTGTGAGTTAGAGTTAGTAACTCCTAAATAATTTTTGTTGTCTTCAATTGTCCCTATTTGAGATAATCATGTCTTGCATTGAAGTGACACAGTTGGCCATGATCGATAGCGTGGGGTTCAACTCAATTGGGGGTCTTCGAGAGTTTTTACAAGAATAAAACCATGTTAATATGTGATATTCAAGGTGCTTGCTACTTTACCAAGGGCAAAGGGATGTGAGAAAATAAAGGAAACTCAAAAATTGAAATGGGGTATTCGCTTAGGTAGGGGTAAAATAACCTTAGCAGTGAAACACTCACAAATGGCCTACAGGTACATGGAAGCCCAAGTAGATGCATTCTTTTAGCTGCATTTTGGATGCATGTTTTATAATTAAATGAATAAATACTTGTCTCAAAACCCTCCAATGACAATGAAAGTACCACTGTGGGAGCTACCCTCATCATGCAACGATAGCATTATTATCATCAAATTGTCTACACAAGAAAAATTGGAGGTATAGATATGTATGATGGTTTATTTGATTGTTTATTTGTTTGCTTAATTGTTTAAATGATTGTTTATAACTTAGTTATCAAATTCATCGAAAGTTTTAGATAAAATTTAAAATATGTTTAATTCAAAACTCCAATGAATAAATTTAATGACTAAACCCTAAATTCGGCAAAAAAAAAAAAAATAACATAAAAGAGGTATAAAAAACCCTAAAATCAATCATTGATAGTTGAAAAATAAAACCCATGACTTATAGAAAGTTCAAGCAAAGTTACAATATGGTAAAATCTCTTACCTTTAAAATATAAAATATATATCAATGTGAAAGTGTTATAAAAAAATTCTTCACATCCACATCTTGCACAAATTATGTTGGATGCAACCATTTTCAATCTATTTTCTTTAGTTCTTTATTATCACTTGAGAGAATGGACAACAATTATAGTTATGTGTTAATATGCATGATATTTTTTTAGAATGAATTTATCACGTGATTTTTTTATTATAATTGATAGAAAACTTATAATTTATATATTTTTTTAAATTATTGATTTAAACATTTGAAAATCTTGTCATCTTTAAAAAATTACTATGTTTAGATAAAGTTATAAAAATGTTTATATTTTTAAAAATATTTTAAAGTATATATTTGAAAAAAAAAAATTATTAAAATCAAATATTATAATTTTGTATCTTTGATTTTTAAATTTTATATAAAAATAAAAATAAAATAATTTCAAAAAATACATGTGCATTAAATTTATGTCAAATTTTATTTGAATTTTTTCGAACTTCAAGAGTGTCAAACTCGAATACAAACTGGAACTTGAAACTTGATAACTAAGGTTTATAAAGAAAATTATTATTTATACTATATATATATATAATTAAAAAATTAAAATAAGATTTTTTTTTTAAATTTATTTATTTATTTTATATATATATATATATATATATATATATATATGCATTCCGAGAAAGTTATGTTGAATTTTAAATTTTAATTTGACCATGAAACTCCACTTGGCTGGTGAAAGGAATGTTGAGTTGGCGAGTGGTATACACTTGTAATCCTCCCCGATCTCCATCTTTAAAAGGAAGATAATAAAGAGAAGAAAGGGGGAAGAAAATAGTGTAGAGAAAAGTTTGGATAGGGAATCAGAAAATTACATTACAGGTTCATTCTTTCTCTATTAGCTTATGTTGATTGTGCATAGTTATATTTAATCACATGAAGTCTGTTGTTTTGCTTCAGAATATAACTATGTTTGCTTGGGTTATCTGGTAGAATGGTCGAAAGTGTTTTGTATTTATGCCTGCACTGTTACTCTTTAAATTTTGATTTTTTTTTAATTCAGTCTTTATGATAGATTAAACATAGTTAAGTTGTCCCAACTGTGTATGATTAATTGAGCCCACAGGTTTGTGTAAGTTAATAAAAAATTTACTCTCGGTTTCACCAAAATCATAGCTGTATTGTTAATTGTGTACATAGTCATAGTCGTGCTGAATATACACTTTCATATTTTCTTTAAAACCTATGAATGTTAGAAAGATGTGGTTGAAGAATGTTCAATAAGCATAGCTGAAATTGTCGCATGTCGTTTGATAGAAAAGTTAGACATGGTAATCTGTCAAATTATTTTATTCTATTGGTTGGCTGATTTAAGTATTTTGTGCTTTTAAACTCCATGTGGTTGCCTGATGATGTGAACTGCAGAAAGACAAGTTAGGAAAAATTACTTAAAAACTGGGTATGTTTGAAACTCTTGTTCTTGTATAAATGTGTTCTAAGGATTGAACTTAAATGTGAAACTGTATCCTGTTAACTCAGTGTATATCTAAAATCTATTTAATATTTTAAAGATACCTTTGAATGTGCTATGGTAATATTGTTGTATTACAATAGATGCATTTATCATTATATAAATTAGAAGGGCCATTCTGATCCCCTAAAAAGATTTCGAGATGCTGGAGGCGCTGGATAAAGCATTTGGAATGCTGCATCATTTGCATGCAGTGAGCGCAGCTCCCTTGGAGTAACATAAACCTTAATTCAAGGTTGAACCAACAATGTTCCAACCTTATTGTTTGTGTTGCATCTATGTATAAAAAATAGGAGGATGCTATTGGACAATGTAAAATTTTAAAAGATTGCAGCGAGTGCGTCCACAATAGATACCACCTTTTATTCAATTGGATAGATGCTGTAAATTAACATGTAATAATAAAACCATATGTGTTAGGCTTTCGAAAAGATTATAATATAAGACTGCTAAATTTTTATTTTATAAGTTAAAGAATGTGGTTGATTATGCAATACGCTAGCCATTATTATTTCCAGAAGAGTGGTAATTATATGTTTTTTTTTACAATCATGTTTTATTGTAATATGTCAACTGAACGCCCGAAAAGGTATTTGAAAAGTGTATAATTGATGCATTGAATTGATTCTACGTAAATAGAACTAAAATAAAACTAGATAATTATTTTTAGATCAAATTTTGTATGGAATGAGGTTTAGAAACATTTTATATTTTTAGTGGAAGTACTTTTTCAAAATTGGCATTTTGAAGGATAGAATAATAATATAATAAATACATAAAAACTCTTTTATACTATGTTGTGGTTAGATTTCAGAGAATAGTTTTTTATAATGTACGAGCAGTATTGTGGTAGCCCTTATATGAAGTTGTCAAATAGAGAATCTTGGTGAGAGAAATATGACTCTAAGATAAGATTCTATAGTGGTTTGGTATGGGATAAACCATTGTATTATTTGCAATTTTGTCAAGGAAACCATGATCAGTGCCATGTGAATGGCATGACCTTAATTGCCCATGGTGCTAGATATTAATCTAGATGCATGGTCACCAATTAAGCACCATAGCATTTACACTATAATCCTTACATGTTTGACAACACATGAGTTAAGACATACTCAAGGTTCCACATAAAATGTTAAGGAAGGGAGTTATGCATCCACCCTCTAGGTATTTTGGGCTCTAGAGGATAACCCACACCGTGATTTTGGATTCACCAGAACAGAGGGTGAGATGGATAAAATCAATAAGGGCACCTTCTACAGGACCCGACAAATCTCGTCCACTTGGGAGGCTGACTACAATGGTCATAATCCCAAAAGTGGTATTTAATGCTATGTACAGATTACTAATAGGTGCAAAATAAAAGATCAAAAACAAAAAAATTACCCTTATCAAACCATTTCCCTTGTTTTTCAAGCCTATAAATGAGTTTAGATCATTACAACCAGTGTGTATTTGATTGGGTTGTCTCAACAACCCATCTAAAATTCTAGTTTGCTTCTTTCCATAGCCTGTATTATTTTACCAAAGACATTGTCCACTTGTTCACTCATTTGTTTGTCCCTTTTTGGTGAGACCCTAAAGTTTGGTACTTCAACCAAACAATGTCTAGTCAAGTGTTCTAGAATCGCACCTTCTGTTGTTTATGTATGTACTTCTTTAATCTCTCTTTCTTCCTACAAATTTATAGGTCTTTTTGTTGTTTTTTCTTTTTTCATTGGTTGTTGCTCCCTTTGAGGTTGTTTTTTACTTCCACCATGTCTTTTTATCTATCTGAATGTTATTGGTGTTCATCACTTTTTTGTTCTTCCTACACTTCTTGTGTTTATTCCTTACTTTTTTATTGTGTTACATTTGTTGGCACTTTTGGCTCCACTTCTTCTTCTAGATGATCTTCAAGGTTATGCGTAAGGGATCGACCCCAAAATATATTTATAAAAATTTGGCGAATCGGTTCAAAATCTAGGTGAATAGTTTTGAAACACATGTAGAAGGTTCACTATTATTAGGGGTAATGTTGGAATTTTAAACTTAAAATGGTCAAATTATTATAAAATTGGTGCGAATTGACCAAAAATAATTTGCACCCAAATTTTTGGCTAATGGACCTTGGTCAAGGGTCCCAAATATTAGCCAATTCCAAATTTTGAAAATCCAAATTTTAGCCAATTTTGCGAAAATAGCCACTATGCATAACCCTACTGATCTTCAATTGCTACCACAAAATCAAATTTTACTGATCCTAGCTTGTGGATCCAATCATTGCATTTTATCAAAACTTTCAAGTAAGTCTACTCAAACACATAAAGAATAGCACGATGAAAACTGAAGATTGCATTCATACCTAAAACATTTTTATAGGTATGTCTGCCTTTACAAAAGTGGTATTTAATGCACCCAATCCGTGTGAGCATTAAATACTATACAATGTGATCCATGTGAATAGGGATAATTAAATATTAATCCCTATGAATCGTATTATTTATAATTATGTCAAGGAAACCATGATCAGTGCCATATGTATGGCATGACCTTAATTGCCTATGGTGCTAGATATTAATCTAGATGCATGGTCACCAATTAAGCACCATAGCATTTATGCTAAAATCCTTACATGTTTGGCAACAAATGAGTTAAGAAATACTCAAGGTTCCACATAACATGTAAGGAAGGGAGTTATGCATCCACCCTCTAGGTGTTTTGGGCTCTAGAGGGTAACCAACACCATGATTTTGGATTCACCAAAACATAGGGTGAGATAGATAAAAACACTAAGGGAACCTTCTACAAGACCCAACCGATCTCGTCCACTTGAGAGGCTGATTACAATGGTCATAATCCCAAAAGTAGTATTTAATGCTATGTACTAATTACTAATGGGTGCAAAATAAAATATCAAAAACAAAAACATTTACCCCTTTCAAACCATCTCCCTTGTTTTTCAAACCTATAAGTGAGTTTAGATCGTTACAACGAGTGTGTATTTTATTTGGTTGTCTCAACAACCCATATAAAATTCTAGTTTGCTTATTTCCATAGCATGTATTATTTTACCAAAAATATTGTCCACTTTTTCACACATTTGTTTGTCCCTTTTTGGTGAGACCCTAAATTTTGGTACTTCAACCAAAAAATGTCTAGTCAAGTGTTCTAGAATCTCCCCTTCTGTTATTTTTGTATGTACTTCTTTAATCTCTCTTTCTCCCTACAAATTGATAGGTATTTTTGTTATTTTCATTTTGTCATTGGTTGTTGCTCCTTTTGAGGTTGTTTTTAATTCCACCATGTTTTTTTTATCTATTTGAATGTTATTGTTGTTCATCACTTGTTTGTTCTTCCTGCACTTCTTGTGTTGATTCCTTACCTTTTTTTGTGTTACATTTGTTGGTACTTTTGGCTCCACTTCTTCTTCTAGCCAATCTTCAATGGCTACTACAAAATCAAAGTTTACTGATCCTAGATTGTGGATCCAATTATTGCACTTTGTAAAAAAATTTAGGTAAGTCTACTCAAACACACAAAGAATAGCACGATGAAAACTGAAGATTGCATTCATACCAAAAACATTTTTATAGGCATGTTTGCCTTTACAAAAGTGATATTTAGTGCACCCAGTCCATGTCAACATTAAATACTATGCAATGTGATCCGTGTGAATAAGGATAACTAAATATTAATCCCTATCAATCGTATTATTTACAATTATGTCAAGGAAACCATGATCAATACCATGTGTATGGCATGACCTTAATTGCCTATGGTACTATATATAAATCTAGATGCATGGTCACCAAAAAAACACCATAGCATTTATGCTAAAATCCTTACATGTTTGGCAACAAATGAGTTAAGAAATACTCAAGGTTCCACATAACATGTAAGGAAGGGAGTTATGCATCCACCCTCTAGGTGTTTTGGGCTCTAGAGGGTAACCCACACCGTGATTTTAGATTCACCAAAACATAGGGTGAGATAGATAAAATCACTAAGGGCACCTTCTACAAGACCCAACCGATCTCGTCCACTTGAGAGGCTGACTATAATAGTCATAATCCCAAAAGTAGTATTTAATGCTATGTATTGATTACTAATGGGTGTAAAATAAAAGATCAAAAACAAAAAAATTACCCTTGTCAAACCATATCCCTTGTTTGTTAAGCCTATAAGTGAGTTTAGATCGTTACAACTAGTGTGTATTTTATTGGGTTGTCTCAACAACCCATCTAAAATTCTAGTTTACTTCTTTTCATAGCGTGTATTATTTAACTAAAAATATTGTCCACTTGTTCACTCATTTTTTTGTCCCTTTTTTTTGAGACCCTAAAGTTTGGTACTTCAACCAAAAAATGTCTAGTCAAGTGTTCTAGAATCTCCCCTTATGTTCTTTCTGTATGTACTTATTTAATCTCTCTTTATCCCTATAAATTGATAGGTATTTTTACTATTTTTCCTTTTCTCATTGGTTGTTGCTCCTTTTGAGGTTGTTTTTTACTTCCACCACATATTTTTATCTATCTAAATGTTATTGTTGTTCATCACTTTTTTGTTCTTCCTGCACTTCTTGTGTTGATTCCTTACCTTTTTTCTTGTGTTACATTTGTTGGCACTTTTGGCTCCACTTCTTCTTCTAGCCGGTCTTCAATGGCTACTACAAAATCAAAGTTTACTGATCCTAGCTTGTGGATCCAATTATTGCACTTTGTCAAAAATTTCAGGCAAGTCTACTCAAACACACAAATAATAGTATGATGAAAACTAAATATTGCATTTATACCAAAAATATTTTTATTGGCATGTCTGTCTTTACAAAAGTGATATTTAATGCACCCAATCCATGTGAGCATTAAATATTATACAATGTGATTCGTGTGAATAGGGATAGTTAAATATTAATCCATATCAATCGTATTATTTACAATTATGTCAAGGAAACCATGATCAGTACCATGTGTATGGCATGACCTTAATTGCCTATGGTGCTAGATATTAATCTAGATGCATGGTCACCAATTAAGCACCATAGAATTTACGCTAAAATCCTTACATGTTTGGCAATAAATGAGTTAATAAATACTCAAGGTTCCACATAACATGTAAGGAAGAGAGTTATGCATCCACCCTCTAGGTGTTTTGGGATCTACAGGGTAACCCACACCATGATTTTGAATTCACCAAAATATAGGGTGAGATAAATAAAATCACTAAGGGTACCTTCTATAGGATCCAACCGATCTTGTCCACTTGAGAGGCTAACTACAACAGTCATAATCCCAAAACTAGTATTTAATGCTATGTATTGATTACTAATGGGTGCAAAATAAAAGATCAAAAACAAAAAAATTTACCCTTATCAAACCATCTCCCTTGTTTTTCAAGCCTATAAGCGAGTTTAGATCATTACAACCAGTGTGTATTTGATTGGGTTGTCACAACAACCCATATAAAATTCTAGTTTGCTTCTTTCCATAGCTTGTATTATTTTACTAAAAAAAGTGTCCACTTGCTCACTCATTTATTTGGCCCTTTTTGGTGAGACCCTAAAGTTTTGTACTTCAACCAAAAAATGTCTAGTCGAGTGTTCTAGAATCGCACCTTTTGTTATTTTTGTATGTATTTAATTAATCTCTTTTTATCCCTACAAATTGATAGGTTTTTTGTTGTTTTTCCTTTTATCATTTATTGTTGCTACTTTTGAGGTTTTTTATTTCTTCCACCATGTCTTTTTATCTATCTGAATGTTATTATTGTTCATCACTTTTTTATTCTTCCTACACTTCTTGTGTTGATTCCTTACCTTTTCTTGTGTTACATTTGTTGGCACTTTTGGCTCCACTTCTTCTTCTAGCCAATCTTCAATGGCTACTACAAAATCAAAGCTTATTGATCCTAGCTTGTGGATCCAATTGTTGCACTTTATCAAAAATTTTAGGTAAGTCTACTCAAATGTGTTGTACCCATACTAGTTCCATTGGATATTCCTCCTTCACATCCATTATCTCAATCGACGATGGTTGTATATTTTCTTGCTTTGTTTGATGTATGTTGCTCCAACTTCTTCCTGCTCAACAAGTTGTTCATACTATTGCTTAGTCATTTCAAATTTCATTTCTTCTTGTTGTAATAGTTGTTGATGTTGAGATTGAGCCTCCATATGTAACTCTATTCTCCTCCTCATCCCTTTATATATAAGTTGTACTTCTTCCTAAGACTCCCCACTTACATCCTCTAATAATATTTCCTTATCTTTTCTCTTATACATTTTCTTTGTTTTCATCGAAGTAGTTGGCTTACTAAGTGGTACTAAGTATATCCATCTTAGAATTGTCTGCTTAGCATTTTTTTAAGGACATATTAACCTTGTAATATCTAAATTCAAGTATGAAACTATATCCAACATTATTCCAATGCCCTAAAATACCATTGAAAAATTCTTCGTTTGTCGCCTCAAGAAAATTAGGATGTAGTATTACAAACATGATGCCCAGTTATATTGCATTAGGCATTAGCATAGGTACATGTAGCAGGTAAGGCATGGAGGGACCCTTACATATGGGATGCACTAGCTACAACATCAAATAAACTAAAATTTATCATGAGTTATTTCACTCAAGTGAAATTTTCCTCGTTCGCGTGACGCTCAACTTTTTGACTCTGGGAAAGCATCGTAATTTAAGGGAGAAAAGCTGGAGTAAAGACCTTATGGTCGACAAAATATTAACGCAGGTACATGGAGCAGGTAAGGCATGTAGGGACCCCTACATGTGGACTGTACTTGCTACAACATCAAGGGAGATTGCTTTTGGAGAGTATTGAAGGTGACAACAACAACATCCATTCCCTCTTTATTTCCTTCAAATAACTTTACTTCTTAAATTTGTCAAAGGCTTAATGTATGAAAGAAATTTGAGCTCACGAAAGAGCTCAAAACTGTGAACTTCCACAAGAGAGTTGTATCATGCCTTGGTGTTAGAATTTTACTTAATTTCTTAAATGGAATTTCAGATGGGCCATAATTCTCATCATGCTTACATGTTAATGGGATCAAAGATAAGCTTAACTGGTGACATGGTTGCATAACCTTAATATATTGGAACTAAATGCAATTTAAACTTCTAAATATACTTTTGGAAGAGTAAAAGAGTTAAACATCCTTCAAATACAATCAATTTTTACTTTAATGACGATGGGTTCATACTACATTATCTTATTTTTATATTAGATCTTAAACAATTTTAGTTTTTAAAATTAAAAAAGGCTTTTAATGAGTTATAAAGATGTTATATTTGTTAGTAAGTTAATGACTTTGTATTAAATTAATATTTTTATAAATTATTTTTAGTTTTTTTAATTATTATTTTAATGTTAAATATTTATATCATTTTCATTAAAAGATAAAAATAATTGCTCAATTATTTTTTAAGATTTGAATTTCATTAATATGGAGATAATATATGATCTTTATAATCATGTGGACTTATTTAATTCAATTATGTTTATAAAATAGGATTGAGTTGGCCCTTGAACATAAGGTCTAGTTTTTAGGACTATAAATAAAGTAAGATGTGATCTAGTTAAACAATAATTTATATATTCTTTTTTAGTTGCTATATATTATTATTAACAAACTTTCTTCTATGAGTGGCCCATGATACATTGTCATGAACTTACATATATGGATCTAGATATTGACATTTTCACAATATGTTGAATATGTCATTGATTCATCTTGCAAATATCTATTGTTATTTTCTTTTGGATTGTGAAATGCTATGAATTGTTTTTGCTTAATTTATAAGTTGTTTCATTGCAAGTGGCATGAAAATAACAATTTTGGCTATCTATGGAAGGTAAAAATTGGAAATATCAAGCAAGCAAGAACTTATTTCTAATCATTGTTTTATAAATTAACATATGTTATAGGTTATTTTTGGGGGATAAAAAGGACCTTTGGTACCCTAGGCACCACGATACCTTATAGTTTTAGATCTTCCTTGAGCGGGTGCATCCAGTGTCTTACCCCTCATACAAGGCACCAGTCTTGGGAAGTCTAGGGAGCGTGGGATACGACTTATTTGGACAACCTTCATGATTTTTTACCAAGGCCAACTCCTTGTTTAGATGTGATCTTTTGGCGTTTGTCTCTCCTTCCTATGCTATCCTACTCTATCGAGTTTATCTACAATAAAAAGAGAATAAAAGGAAGAGCAATAAAAGAAAGAAGGTAAACCTAACTACCCTATCTATGGGTAGCAATGTGCCAAAGATATAATAAAATCCTCTATGCCACGATAGGTTGAAGTGAACACATGTGTAGCAACCGAAAATGCATGATGAACACAAGTCCCTCCAAAGCATGCATAAAAGTAGAACACCAACACTAGAATGATGACAAGGATTTCATAAATAATAATAAACTCTTATTAGTGTAAACTCTAAGTTACATACATGCAGAGAGAAGAGGTTTAAAACTAATTGACCAATGATGCAAGGCTCAAGCCAAGCCAAGACATAAGAGAGAATGAAGGAAAGCACCCTTAGAAGAATGGATGGTTTTTTATAGTTACAATGAGAGGAAGAATACATATTTATAAATTACACATGGGGTCTTTCCTCCCTAAAATTCAAAATCCCCTCCTTTAAAAAAATTTGCTCACTTTTTACATTAATGTTGCATGATCCAAAGGTTGCTTGAATTTGGGGTGGCTTAAGATGAGACATGTTCCTCCCCATATTGAGGATCTATCACAGATATATCTTGCATATAATATTCTCAGGTCTATGGCCACTTCTCTAAAGAACTCATGATGGAATTTTTAATACGATACTTTCTTGCAAAGGATGAGTTGTATATCTAGGAAAGTGTACACCTTAGCCTACCATGCAGGGTATGATGGTGGGAGCCTTTGAAATAAAATTTAGCCTCCTATATTCTAGGGCTTAAATGGTGTAATTCCAACTAGGTTCTAGAAGGTAGCTTCTTTTTGCCCTTCATCTAACATCCTAGTTTCTTGTACACAGTATAGTTGATTAGTCCTACTATTGATGCTTGCATTTTTTGATGCTCAAGTTATTACCTTAGGCATGTAATTACCAGATGCTTATGTTAGGCACATATGCTCGGGTTATTTTTTCCTTTTGGTCATGCGCTTTGCTACTTTGGATCTTCATAAAAACCTAGTTATGCCTTCCTCGATGTCAAATATGTATGGAAAACTTAGTTACTTGTTTCATGCACTCGTATTTACCTTAAATTTTAATTCGATTGCTTCACTTCCTATTGAAACTTCTAAAGCTGACAAAAATTTTTACTCCTCCCAAGTGTAGTGAGAATTCACTAAATTTTTGGTGACTCAAAAGTATCCTCAGCTCGATGAGGACAAGGAACCTATAAATTCATATCCCTATTCATTAGGAATGGAGTCAAAATGGGGTAAGAGGAGGGATGGAAGTCATACTTATATTTCAAAAATCAAGATAACTTGTAGATGTTGATAGTTGCCTGCAAAAAAAGGAATTATAGTACATGGGGTATGAGTGACCTCTATCCATTAAGAATGGAGTAGAAAGGTCATCCATCCTTGGATGCCATTGGAGTTGTTTGCATTCTTCTTTTCTAGTTTCAAGGGTAGGAAATTTCCACCCTTATGAAATCGTGGCTCCAGAGAAACCTCCTTACTAAAAGTAGACTAGTACTAGGGGTGTTTGATTTCTTTTATGGAACCCACTTGGTACCAGTGGTGATCCCTTATCTACTATCGATCTTCTTAGAGCCTATCCTCCACTTCCAACTCAAATTCTCTCTTTTGAGTTGTTGACGATGAAAGTGCTCACTTATATAAAAGCTCAAAAAAGAAAAACTTCCATATCCTCATCTATATTTGAGCCCATCAGATAGATAATTTAGCTCTACAACCCTTTGTGTGCTACTACCTCTACCTCTACATGTTTTCCCTCCTCATTATAGAACATTGGGGCTTGATTTGGGGTAGCAATTTATTGAGTGAGAGAGGATTGAAAGGTGATATGTTGGATAGTTGAAGCAAGTGGCTTGCTCCCCTTGAATCCATCCATGAAAAAGGAATAAAGTTGATCCCATTCATAGATAAAGTGTGAGCAAGGGATTCATACCCTTTTCAATATTTCCCTCTAAATCATGCCATGATTAGTCTCAAAGCTAAATTCTGCTTCTTGATATTATGCAATTAGAAGATGTAGCATAAATTGCAAATGCATCAATAAATTTGACAATCCTTTTTTGATGTAATATGGCATGGTTTCAAGTGTAAACGTCAAAATGTAATCTCATGCATTTTATGGAACAATATTTGCAAGGTGTTTCTTGTACTCCATGTGGCAAATCTCATAATGTATGAAGTAGCCATGACCAAGCATGTAGATCTGGTCTTATGCTTCCCATGAAAAGTTTTGGTTATTTTCTTGGAGCGGAGCCACTAGGTGAATGTAGTTGGTGCTCTAGAAAGTGAACAACTTGAGGTCTTCATCGAATCCTCAATCTAATATTTTTTGGGAAAATTATTTGGGATATTTCTTCTACAAAAAATTTGAGGATGTTTATTAGACAGGGGTTCCCACCACAACTCTAGTCTGATATAGCAATTTTTTTGGGTTCTTCTTTGTAGTGGAGTCACCGGGTGAATCTATAGGGTGCTTCAACAAGCTAATGGTCATGACCTTCATCATAACCATGGCTTGTATTCTTGATCAAGGGATATATTTTGTAATTTGGGTCCCATAGGGTGTGCTAATTTGGGTTGTTGGAGGTCAAAAATGATCCTTGTGCCCTGGGCATTGCTTACCCATATAGTTGTGGGTGTTCCAAAAGTAAGGGCATTCAGTGCCTTATGCCTCATGAGGGGCACTAATCTTGGGAAGTTTGAAGAGCATGGGACATGGCTCCTTAAAATGATCTATGGCATTTTTTTACCAAGGTTGGATCCTTTTTTAGATGCAATCTTTTAGCATTCATCTCTCCTTCCTATGCTAGCCCACTCTATCGGGTTTATCTCTAGGAAAAAGGAAACATAAGGAAAAGAACTAAAAGAAAGTAGGTAATCTCTAACTAATCTATATAGCCTACCTGCGGGTGATAATATACAAAATATCTAATATGAACCTCTATGCCAGGATGGGTTGAAGAGAACACGTGTAGCAACTGATAGTGCATAAGGAACATAGGTCATTCCAAAGCATGTATAAAAGCAAAACATCCACACCAAAACTAGGATAAGGATTCCATAAATAGTCATAAATTCTTATTAACGTGAACTCTAAGTTACATATATAGAAAGAAAAGGTTTGGAAACTAATTGGTTGATGACGCAAGGCTCAATACAAACCAAGACATAAGAGAGAATGAAGGAAATCACCCTTAGAAGAATAGATGGATTTTGATAGTTACAATGAGAGGAAGAATACATGTTTATAAATTACATGTGAGTTATTTACCTCCTAAAATTTAAAATTCTTCCTCATAGCACTTTTGTATTAATGGTGAATGATACCAAGGTTGCTTGGATTTAGGATTACCTAAGATGAAATTTGTTCCTACTATTTCAAATATTAAGATAACCTGTAGATGTCGGTAGTTGCCTACAATAAAATGAAAATTTAGTACAAGGAGTATGGGTGACCTCAATCCATTTGTCATGGAGTAGAAAGTTCATCCATCCCCAAGCGCCATTAGGGTTGTCTACATTTTTATTTTCTTCTAGTTTTAGTGGTAATAAATTTATACCATTATAGAACTATGGCTTTTGAGTAGCCTCCTTGCTAAAAGTAGATTGTTACCATGAGTGTTTGATTTTTTTGATGCAACCCACCTGGTATAAGTGGTGATCCCTTATCTACTATTTGTCTCCTTAGAGCCTATACTCGACCTCCAGCTCATATTCTTTACCTCTTTTGATTTGCTAGTGGTGGAGGTGCTTACTTTTTTAGGTGCTCTAAAGGAAGTGATTTATATGTTCTTTGATATTTCTAAGTCTATCAAGCAACTAATTTGGCTCTCCAACCCTTTTTGTGCTACTTCCTCTATCTCTACATGTTTCTCCTACCCATTTTGGAACATTAGAGCCTGGTTTAGGGTAGCAAGTTATTGAGTGAGAGAGAACTAAAGGGTAATAGGTTGGGTAGTTGAGCAGGTGGCTTGTTCCCCTTAAACCCATCAAAAAATAGGGAAGCAAGTTGATACCATTCATAGATAAAGTGTGATGGGAGGGAGTCATACCATTTTAATATTTCACTCTAAATGATACCATAAGAAACCTCAAATCTATGTTCTACTTATTTATATTGTGCAATTGGAAGAAGCAGATCATAACTCACAAATGCATCAATATATCTGAAAATCCTTCATTGGTGTAATGTGGTACAATTTCAATTACCAACATTAAAATACAGTCCCATGCATTTTATGGAATAGGAGGTCACAAGGGGTTTCTTTTACTTCATGTGACAAAGATTCCAAAGTGTGAAGCAACCATGACTAGGTCATAGATCTAGTAGTAGGCTCCCCATGAATTTTCTAGTTCTTTGCTTGAATTAGAGTCACCATGTGAATGTGGTTGGTGGTTTGGAAAGTAGATTAATTGGGGTCTTCATATAAACCTCAATTTGATGCTTTTGGGTGGCTTCCTTGGGATATTTCTTCTACAACAAAGTTTCTAGGTGGGGAGGGTTTTCATTAGACAAAGGTCCCAACCACAACCTTGATCTAAGATGATAATTTATTTTTATTCTTATTTGTAGCAGATTCACCAAGTGAATCTATAGGGTGCTTCAACAAGATAATGACCATGACTTTCACTATAACTGTGACTTGAGTTATTGATTGAGGGATAAATTTTGCAATGTGGGTCCCATTGGGTAAGTTAGTTTGGACTATTAGAGGTTAAAAATAACCCCTGGTACCTTAGAAATTGTAACCTATTATGGTTGTGGGTCTTATCCAAGTAGGTGTGTTAATTACCCTATGCCTCATGTAGGGAATCAGTCTTGGGAAGTTCAAGGAACATGGGATGTGGCTCTTTCAAACAAACTTCAGGATTTTTTACCAAGGTTAGATTCTTTTTTAAATGTGGTATTTTGGTACTTGTCTTTCCTTCCTATGTTGGCCTACTCTATCAGATTTATCTCTAGGAAAAGATAACATAAGGGAAAGCAGTAAAATAAAGTAGGTAAACCCTAACTAACTATCTATCCTACCTATCGGTGGTGATACATCAAATATCTAATAATACCCTCAATTCCATGATGAGTTGAAGTGAACACATGCACAATGGTCAATAGTGTACATGAAATATATGTCCCTCCAAAGCATGCATAAAAACAAAACACCCACACCAAAACTAGGATAGGGATTTCATGAATAGTCATAAATTATTATTAGTGTGAACTTTGATTTGCATATATGTAGGGAGAAGAGGTTTTGAAACTAATGGTTAATGATGCAAGACTCGAGTTAGACTAAGACACAAAAGAGAATGAAGGAAACCACCCTTAGTAGAATGGATGAATTTTTATAGTTACAATGAGAGGAAGAATACATATTTATAGATTACACATGGGGTCTTTCCCCCCTAGAATTCAAAATTACCTCCTTTCAAAATTATTTCTCATAGCACTTATACATTAATGTTGCACGTTCCTAGGGCTACTCGAATTTGGTATCACTTAATATGATATCTATTCCTACTCATGTTGAGGATCTATCATAGAGATCTCTTGCATTTTGTGTTCCTAGGTCCATGGTTGCTCCTTTAAAGAAATCATGATCATGCTTTTAATATGGTACTTTCTTGTAAAATATGAGTTGTACATTTGGAGAAGTGTACACCTCAACATATCTTGTGGGGTCTTAGGGTGGGATCCCTCGAAAAAAAACTTGGTATCCTAAAATTTGGGGCCTTGGTAGATCTTTTTTTACATTAGTTTGATGTCCTAGTTTCTTGTTCTTAGTCTGATTGACCTATTCTATCATTGATTCTTGCATTCTTTTATGCTTCATTTATTACCTTGGGCATGCGACTACTAAAATTTTTATATCAAGCAAGTATTCCCAGATTATTTTTTCTTTCCATTCATGTGCTTTGCTACTTAGAGACTTCATGCATTATCAACTCTATGTGGATAACTTTGGTGACTAGTGTTTTGCAGTTGTATTTGCCCTTTTTAAGGTTTGGATGCTTTGCTACCCATCAAAACTTCTAAAATTGACCAAAATGTTTACTCCTCCCATGTGTAGTGAGAATTCACTATAGTAATTTTTGACATGAAAAAAATATCTCCAACTATAACATGGTGGTTATATTTCCTAAAATTAATGCAAGTGTGGCACATTTTAAGACCAAACAAGACTTCTATCAACAAGCATCATCATACTTGTATGAAATTATTTGTATGGCAACAGTTTCTAGATATACGACAAAAATTATTTAGTTGAACTACAATGACCAATTGTATGACAATCATGCATATAAATGGTAGGATACAACTAAATGACAAGTTGGATTGACAACAAAAAACTGAACAATGATTTTAGATATTTTTGAATGATCAATTCCTAATCATATTAATAATTGTACGACAACTAGGATTGAATAATAGCCTATAGAGAATAATGAACTAACTTGAACTTTATCTTCCTTACTCTCTAATGTCAACAACCAACCTACAACACTTAGAACACAATGTGCACACACAAGATAGATAATATAACCAGATCAAACAATGTTATACACAACTAGATTATAATCAGATTGTACTTGCATTAATTGTATGCCTAAATGGCCATTATTGTGTCAAGTTTTGCAAGTCCATAATATAACCTTTGCAATACTTATATACTACTTACAATATGGTTATAATAGCCTAATATATATCCTAGATTCTCTCCTCTATGCATACTCTATACTAGATACTAGATATGTAATGATACCTTACAATTGAAATAGAGGGTTCTTATAAAGACTCGGGTAGATAGTTAACAAAAATAATTTCATGTACCCCTTCCTTCTAACTAATTCCCTTTGGATGTACCTTTACTTTTTTATCAAAACATTAGACTATTACAAATATTTATTCAACTTGCATTTATTTGCACTTTTCATTATTATTTTCTCTTTTGTTGAGTTATTGATTTGTTACCTACATATTCCCTCCCCTCTTAATTGGTTTTTATCTTCATTTTTTTTATCATGGTACTAAATTATCTTAGGGACTCTGGTCTTGGGTGGTATGAGTAGGTGCTTCTCCAATTTCTATGATTTTCATCCTCAACATCTCTCTCTCATCTCTGATATTTTGTGTATAATTGTAGTATTTCGTATATTACAACCCATAATAATTGGAATTATTTTCCATCTATGTTAGTTTTAAATAAGATATTTTTACCTCTATGAAGAAGTATTAATCTTCTATTTTAATGTGGTCTTGGTCCTAGCTACAATAGTCAATTATTCACCTCATTTAGCTAACAATTGTTGCTTATTTTCTAGCTCCTTGCCCTTAGCTTTACATAATCATTATCGTAATACCAATTCAGGTTTTATCTATGTACTAACATCATCTTAATTTTGCATCTTCTCCTCAAACTTTTGTTTTAATGCAGCCAATTGCACATTAGCGTGTTCTTTAGATTTTGTTTTCTCCCTGACTTCTTTTCTTAGTGTCAAATTTTCTAATTCTACATATATTTTTATTCTCTGGATCTCTTCCTTCCATTGGTTAGCTCTTCATTGGACTATTGCATCCTTTTCATCCATGCTACTAACCATTTGATCCAATAGGCCAAAAAAAATCATGCATGCATGTATTGAACAACTTTGGTGGAATTTTCTTGTATTCCATTCATGCCTCATCTTTAGGACAAGGTATAAGTGTACCTTCATATATATAAATGCATGGTGGATACATATAGATAGTTTGTAATAAATTTGATATATTTTTAGTCTATCTAAACTGCTTATACCACTGAACTTCAATTCCCATGTTAGTTGTTGATGGATGTTTCTAAGTCTTTTTACTCTTTGCTCATTTTGGGTCCATTCTAACATCTTAATTTTTTCATACACCATCAACTACCATTTCTTTAAGTCTCCAACACAACCCATATAAAATTCTAGTTTACCTCTTTCATAGCCTGCATTATTTTGCCAAAAAATCTGTCCACTTGCTCACTCATTTGTTTGGCTCTTTTTGGTGAGAGCCTAAAGTTTGGTACTTCAACTAGAAAATGTCTAGTTGAGTGTTTTGGAATATCTTATTTTGTTTTTTTAGAGACTTCTTTAATATATTTTTCTCCTTGGAAATTGATAGGCATTTTTGTTGTTTTTCCTTCTATCATAGGTTGTTGCCCCTTTTGAGGTTGTTTTTTACTTTCACCACCTCCTTTTATCTATTTGAATGTTATTGGTTGTTCATCAATTTTTTATTATTCCCACACTTCCTGTGTTGATTCCTTACCTTTCTCTTGTGTTGCATTTGTTGACACTTTTGGCTCCACATCTTCTTCTAGCCAATCTTCAATGGCTTCTACAAAATCAAATTTTATTGATCCTAGCTTATGAATGCTACACTTTATCAAAAAATTTAGGTAAATCTACTCAAATGTGTTGTGCCTGTACTAGTTTCGTTGGACCTTTCTCTTCCACTTCCATTGTATCAATAGATGATTGTTGTACAATTTTCTACTTTCGTTGATGTATTGTTACCCCAACTTATTCCTACATAATAAGTTGTTCATACTATTACTTAGTCATTTCAAATTCTATTTCTTCTTGTTGTAATAGTTGCTTATGTTGATATTGAGTTTCCATATCTAACTCTAATCTCCTCTTTCTCATCCCTTTATATATTGGTTGTACTTATTATGAATTCCTACTTGCATCCTCTAGTAATATTTCCTTATGTTTCCTCATATATTTTCTTTATTTTCATTGGAATAGTTGGATTACTAAGTGATACTATGTATATCCATCTTAGAATTGTTGGTTCATTTTCTAGAAATTTTCTAAGATGTCTTAAACCTAGAATTTCCAACTTCAAATATGAAAGTATATCCAACATTATTCCAATGTCATAAAATACCATTAAAAAATTATTCATTTGTTACCTCAAGAAAGTTTGGATGTAGTATTACAAATATGATGCCCAACTATATTACACTCCCTCTCTAATGCTTTGCACATATTGTATCAACTAGATAGGGATTTTTGTGATATTTTGACAATTTGGACATTACTATTTTCATCACACACTATAGTTCTTCATTCTTCAACTATTATTGCTTCACTCATTGACTTCCATATTTTTACAGTTTAGCAGCTTCTTGAAGATTAATATTGGTGTTATCATTGATCAATTCATTACACTGCATTTTATCCATTTATTTCCTCACCTCCTTTATTATAAGTAGTCAGTGGTTTATTGACCCAAAAGTTCTTCAAGCTAAGAATACCACTCTTAATGCTCGTTAACCAATCCACACTATATTTATATTTTATTGTGAATTTACGTGTCCAACATTTGTAATAAATATTCCTTTAAGAATTACTTATTGACATGGGGGAGTCACTCTGAGAAAACGGTAAATACCATATGAGTGCATATAGGGGGTATTTTTAATAGCAAGTTGAACCATCGGTATATTGGTAAGTATCTTCTAGGGGAGGGATGTTTAAAATTTATGCTTACCTAGATATAGATTCTATCAATAAAATAAGGTTGGAGAAGAGGAGGTGGGGTTATATTTGAGTTCTAAAATATTTATATTAGTTATATTATGAAATATTCTAAAATAATAAAATATCTAATAAAACAAACCATGTAAAATTTGATTACATTCACAACACTTGATTCATACTCACACTCACAACACTTGCTTACTTTATAAAATAAAAAAATGTGAGGCTCACTTCTAACTCACACTTGCTCTTAGTTCATACTTGGTTGAAGCTTGCAAGTTAATAATTTTTTTAAAGCTTTAAGAATTAAATAGCATGCATATTATAAAATTATCATAAAATTAAGAATCAACTAATAATTTTCACGCTTGTAATATTTTTAATAAAATTTAATATTAGATAATTTAATATAGGATTGTAAATCATTACATATATAATATTTTTCAATCCAAAAATATATATTGGAAAGAAAGTCTTTGTTTTAATTTAGTAAAATAATTTTTTCACGGTACTAATATGGCTTTGATTTATTTACATGTTGTTCCCATCCTTGTGCTTAATATTATATTTTAGTTGGCTATATGTGCATTTTATTATGTGCATTTTATTGGAGGCTACTCTCATTGTGCTCTCATAAAAATATCAAAATATTATAGTTGTTATTAGGCTAGTTAAATCATATTCAAAAAATATTCCCATAAACTTTTTATAGCTTGTATTCATATTAAAGATATTATTTCTAGCTTTAGTGAACCACTTATTTTCTCTTTTGAAAACGTTGGTATCATTTGAATTGTTAAGATGTAGAATATCCATCAATTAATTACTTTTTAAATTAAAATTTCACCGAAATAGAGATCAAGGCTATAATTGGCTAAAAGTATAGCATCTCTATTTTTCCTACATAAATACGATGATATTTTGAAGATACTATTGTTGATAATAGATGGACATCAAGAATAATGATATTGATAGTCCAATATTTTAGTTCATTTTCTTTTAACAAAATTAAAGATAAATTGTGAATCTTCATCAATTAAAATATACTTCCATCATGTCTTAATGGTCATATTAATCCCTATAAGAGGTTTTATATCTCTATCTATACAGGCCACGAGAATGTTTTTGTTATTTATTATAAAAGCACCAGCTCCATAAGCTTTCCTGTTATTTTTCTTTAACAACACTATTAAAATTATTATTATTTTAAATTAATGGTGAAAAATAGGATTTTGAAAGGTTCCACAACCTTTTGCATTAGATGAGGTAGAGAAAGATAAGGCCAATTAAGCATAGGCTAGCCTCCAAGGCCAAAAGAAACATAAATTAAACCAAAACAACCATCCAAAAGCAAAGACCAGCCCACCACACAACAAGACATAAAAGAGAATTTGTATTCAATTAGAAGATGTAGCATAAATTGCAAATGCATCAATAAATTTGACAATCCTTTTTTGATGTAATATGACATGGTTTCAAGTGTAAACGTCAAAATGTAATCTCATGCATTTTATGGAACAAGATTTGCAAGGGGTTTCTTTTACTCCATGTGGCAAATCTCATAATGTATGAAGTAGCCATGACCAAGCATGTAGATCTGGTCTTATGCTTCCCACGAAAAGTTTTGGTTATTTTCTTGGAGCGGAGCCACTAGGTGAATGTAGTTGGTGCTCTAGAAAGTGAACAACTTGAGGTCTTCATCGAATCCTCAATCTAATATTTTTTGGGAAAATTATTTGGGATATTTCTTCTACAAAAAATTTGAGAAAGAGGTTCCCACCACAACTCTAGTCTAATATTGCAATTTTTTTGGGTTCTTATTTGTAGTGGAGTCACCAGGTGAATCTATAGGGTGCTTCAACAAGCTAATGGTCATGACCTTCATCATAACCATGGCTTGTATTCTTGATCAAGGGATATATTTTGTAATTTGGGTCCCATAGGGTGTGCTAATTTGGGTTGTTGGAGGTCAAAAATGATCCTTGTGCCCTGGGCATTGCTTACCCATATAGTTGTGGGTGTTCCAAAAGTAAGGGCATTCAGTGCCTTATGCCTCATGAGGGGCACTAATCTTGGGAAGTTTGAATAGCATGGGACATGGCTCCTTAAAATGATCTATGGCATTTTTTTACCAAGGTTGGATCCTTTTTTAGATGCAATCTTTTAGCATTCATCTCTCCTTCCTATGCTAGCCCACTCTATCGGGTTTATCTCTAGGAAAAAGGAAACATAAGGAAAAGAACTAAAAGAAAGTAGGTAATCTCTAACTAATCTATATAGCCTACCTGCGGGTGATAATATACAAAATATCTAATATGAACCTCTATGCCAGGATGGGTTGAAGAGAACACGTGTAGCAACTGATAGTGCATAAGGAACATAGGTCATTCCAAAGCATGTATAAAAGCAAAACATCCACACCAAAACTAGGATAAGGATTCCATAAATAGTCATAAATTCTTATTAACGTGAACTCTAAGTTACATATATAGAAAGAAAAGGTTTGGAAACTAATTGGTTGATGACGCAAGGCTCGATACAAACCAAGACATAAGAGAGAATGAAGGAAATCACCCTTAGAAGAATAGATGGATTTTGATAGTTACAATGAGAGGAAGAATACATGTTTATAAATTACATGTGAGTTATTTACCTCCTAAAATTTAAAATTCTTCCTCATAGCACTTTTGTATTAATGGTGAATGATACCAAGGTTGCTTGGATTTAGGATTACCTAAGATGAAATTTGTTCCTACTATTTCAAATATTAAGATAACATGTAGATGTCGGTAGTTGCCTACAATAAAATGAAAATTTAGTACAAGGAGTATGGGTGACCTCAATCCGTTTGTCATGGAGTAGAAAGTTCATCCATCCCCAAGCGCCATTAGGGTTGTCTACATTTTTATTTTCTTCTAGTTTAAGTGGTAATAAATTTATACCATTATAGAACTATGGCTTTTGAGTAGCCTCCTTGCTAAAAGTAGATTGTTACCATGAGTGTTTGATTTTTTTGATGCAACCCACCTGGTATAAGTGGTGATCCCTTATCTACTATTTGTCTCCTTAGAGCCTATACTCGACCTCCAGCTCATATTCTTTACCTCTTTTGATTTGCTAGTGGTGGAGGTGCTTACTTTTTTAGGTGCTCTAAAGGAAGTGATTTATATGTTCTTTGATATTTCTAAGTCTATCAAGCAACTAATTTGGCTCTCCAACCCTTTTTGTGCTACTTCCTCTATCTCTACATGTTTCTCCTACCCATTTTGGAACATTAGAGCCTGGTTTAGGGTAGCAAGTTATTGAGTGAGAGAGAACTAAAGGGTAATAGGTTGGGTAGTTGAGCAGGTGGCTTGTTCCCCTTAAACCCATCAAAAAATAGGGAAGCAAGTTGATACCATTCATAGATAAAGTGTGATGGGAGGGAGTCATACCATTTTAATATTTCACTCTAAATGATACCATAAGAAACCTCAAATCTATGTTCTACTTATTTATATTGTGCAATTGGAAGAAGCAGATCATAACTCACAAATGCATCAATATATCTGAAAATCCTTCATTGGTGTAATGTGGTACAATTTCAATTACCAACATTAAAATACAGTCCCATGCATTTTATGGAATAGGAGGTCACAAGGGGTTTCTTTTACTTCATGTGACAAAGATTCCAAAGTGTGAAGCAACCATGACTAGGTCATAGATCTAGTAGTAGGCTCCCCATGAATTTTCTAGTTCTTTGCTTGAATTAGAGTCACCATGTGAATGTGGTTGGTGGTTTGGAAAGTAGATTAATTGGGGTCTTCATATAAACCTCAATTTGATGCTTTTGGGTGGCTTCCTTGGGATATTTCTTCTACAACAAATTTTCTAGGTGGGGAGGGTTTTCATTAGACAAAGGTCCCAACCACAACCTTGATCTAAGATGATAATTTATTTTTATTCTTATTTGTAGCAGATTCACCAAGTGAATCTATAGGGTGCTTCAACAAGATAATGACCATGACTTTCACTATAACTGTGACTTGAGTTATTGATTGAGGGATAAATTTTGCAATGTGGGTCCCATTGGGTAAGTTAGTTTGGACTATTAGAGGTTAAAAATAACCCCTGGTACCTTAGAAATTGTAACCTATTATGGTTGTGGGTCTTATCCAAGTAGGTGTGTTAATTACCCTATGCCTCATGTAGGGAATCAGTCTTGGGAAGTTCAAGGAACATGGGATGTGGCTCTTTCAAACAAACTTCAGGATTTTTTACCAAGGTTAGATTCTTTTTTAAATGTGGTATTTTGGTACTTGTCTTTCCTTCCTATGTTGGCCTACTCTATCAGATTTATCTCTAGGAAAATATAACATAAGGGAAAGCAGTAAAATAAAGTAGGTAAACCCTAACTAACTATCTATCCTACCTATCGGTGGTGATACATCAAATATCTAATAATACCCTCAATTCCATGATGAGTTGAAGTGAACACATGCACAATGGTCAATAGTGTACATGAAATATATGTCCCTCCAAAGCATGCATAAAAACAAAACACCCACACCAAAACTAGGATAGGGATTTCATGAATAGTCATAAATTATTATTAGTGTGAACTTTGATTTGCATATATGTAGGGAGAAGAGGTTTTGAAACTAATGGTTAATGATGCAAGACTCGAGTTAGACTAAGACACAAAAGAGAATGAAGGAAACCACCCTTAGTAGAATGGATGAATTTTTATAGTTACAATGAGAGGAAGAATACATATTTATAGATTACACATGGGGTCTTTCCCCCCTAGAATTCAAAATTACCTCCTTTCAAAATTATTTCTCATAGCACTTATACATTAATGTTGCACGTTCCTAGGGCTACTCGAATTTGGTATCACTTAATATGATATCTATTCCTACTCATGTTGAGGATCTATCATAGAGATCTCTTGCATTTTGTGTTCCTAGGTCCATGGTTGCTCCTTTAAAGAAATCATGATCATGCTTTTAATATGGTACTTTCTTGTAAAATATGAGTTGTACATTTGGAGAAGTGTACACCTCAACATATCTTGTGGGGTCTTAGGGTGGGATCCCTCGAAAAAAAACTTGGTATCCTAAAAGTTGGGGCCTTGGTAGATCTTTTTTTACATTAGTTTGATGTCCTAGTTTCTTGTTCTTAGTCTGATTGACCTATTCTATCATTGATTCTTGCATTCTTTTATGCTTCATTTATTACCTTGGGCATGCGACTACTAAAATTTTTATATCAAGCAAGTATTCCCAGATTATTTTTTCTTTCCATTCATGTGCTTTGCTACTTAGAGACTTCATGCATTATCAACTCTATGTGGATAACTTTGGTGACTAGTGTTTTGCAGTTGTATTTGCCCTTTTTAAGGTTTGGATGCTTTGCTACCCATCAAAACTTCTAAAATTGACCAAAATGTTTACTCCTCCCATGTGTAGTGAGAATTCACTATAGTAATTTTTGACATGAAAAAAATATCTCCAACTATAACATGGTGGTTATATTTCCTAAAATTAATGCAAGTGTGGCACATTTTAAGACCAAACAAGACTTCTATCAACAAGCATCATCATACTTGTATGAAATTATTTGTATGGCAACAGTTTCTAGATATACGACAAAAATTATTTAGTTGAACTACAATGACCAATTGTATGACAATCATGCATATAAATGGTAGGATACAACTAAATGACAAGTTGGATTGACAACAAAAAACTGAACAATGATTTTAGATATTTTTGAATGATCAATTCCTAATCATATTAATAATTGTACGACAACTAGGATTGAATAATAGCCTATAGAGAATAATGAACTAACTTGAACTTTATCTTCCTTACTCTCTAATGTCAACAACCAACCTACAACACTTAGAACACAATGTGCACACACAAGATAGATAATATAACCAGATCAAACAATGTTATACACAACTAGATTATAATCAGATTGTACTTGCATTAATTGTATGCCTAAATGGCCATTATTGTGTCAAGTTTTGCAAGTCCATAATAGAACCTTTGCAATACTTATATACTACTTACAATATGGTTATAATAGCCTAATATATATCCTATATTCTCTCCTCTATGCATACTCTATACTAGATACTAGATATGTAATGATACCTTACAATTGAAATAGAGGGTTCTTATAAAGACTCGGGTAGATAGTTAACAAAAATAATTTCATGTACCCCTTCCTTCTAACTAATTCCCTTTGGATGTACCTTTACTATATTTTCAAAACATTAGACTATTACAAATATTTATTCAACTTGCATTTATTTGCACTTTTCATTATTATTTTCTCTTTTGTTGAGTTATTGATTTGTTACCTACATATTCCCTCCCCTCTTAATTGGTTTTTATCTTCATTTTTTTAATCATGGTACTAAATTATCTTAGGGACTCTGGTCTTGGGTGGTATGAGTAGGTGCTTCTCCAATTTCTATGATTTTCATCCTCAACATCTCTCTCTCATCTCTGATATTTTGTGTATAATTGTAGTATTTCGTATATTACAACCCATAATAATTGGAATTATTTTCCATCTATGTTAGTTTTAAATAAGATATTTTTACCTCTATGAAGAAGTATTAATCTTCTATTTTAATGTGGTCTTGGTCCTAGCTACAATAGTCAATTATTCACCTCATTTAGCTAACAATTGTTGCTTATTTTCTAGCTCCTTGCCCTTAGCTTTACATAATCATTATCGTAATACCAATTCAGGTTTTATCTATGTACTAACATCATCTTAATTTTGCATCTTCTCCTCAAACTTTTGTTTTAATGCAGCCAATTGCACATTAGCGTGTTCTTTAGATTTTGTTTTCTCCCTGACTTCTTTTCTTAGTGTCAAATTTTCTAATTCTACATATATTTTTATTCTCTGGATCTCTTCCTTCCATTGGTTAGCTCTTCATTGGACTATTGCATCCTTTTCATCCATGCTACTAACCATTTGATCCAATAGGCCAAAAAAATTCATGCATGCATGTATTGAACAACTTTGGTGGAATTTTCTTGTATTCCATTCATGCCTCATCTTTAGGACAAGGTATAAGTGTACCTTCATATATATAAATGCATGGTGGATACATATAGATAGTTTGTAATAAATTTGATATATTTTTAGTCTATCTAAACTGCTTATACCACTGAACTTCAATTCCCATGTTAGTTGTTGATGGATGTTTCTAAGTCTTTTTACTCTTTGCTCATTTTGGGTCCATTCTAACATCTTAATTTTTTCATACACCATCAACTACCATTTCTTTAAGTCTCCAACACAACCCATATAAAATTCTAGTTTACCTCTTTCATAGCCTGCATTATTTTGCCAAAAAATCTGTCCACTTGCTCACTCATTTGTTTGGCTCTTTTTGGTGAGAGCCTAAAGTTTGGTACTTCAACTAGAAAATGTCTAGTTGAGTGTTTTGGAATATCTTATTTTGTTTTTTTAGAGACTTCTTTAATATATTTTTCTCCTTGGAAATTGATAGGCATTTTTGTTGTTTTTCCTTCTATCATAGGTTGTTGCCCCTTTTGAGGTTGTTTTTTACTTTCACCACCTCCTTTTATCTATTTGAATGTTATTGGTTGTTCATCAATTTTTTATTATTCCCACACTTCCTGTGTTGATTCCTTACCTTTCTCTTGTGTTGCATTTGTTGACACTTTTGGCTCCACATCTTCTTCTAGCCAATCTTCAATGGCTTCTACAAAATCAAATTTTATTGATCCTAGCTTATGAATGCTACACTTTATCAAAAAATTTAGGTAAATCTACTCAAATGTGTTGTGCCTGTACTAGTTTCGTTGGACCTTTCTCTTCCACTTCCATTGTATCAATAGATGATTGTTGTACAATTTTCTACTTTCGTTGATGTATTGTTACCCCAACTTATTCCTACATAATAAGTTGTTCATACTATTACTTAGTCATTTCAAATTCTATTTCTTCTTGTTGTAATAGTTGCTTATGTTGATATTGAGTTTCCATATCTAACTCTAATCTCCTCTTTCTCATCCCTTTATATATTGGTTGTACTTATTATGAATTCCTACTTGCATCCTCTAGTAATATTTCCTTATGTTTCCTCATATATTTTCTTTATTTTCATTGGAATAGTTGGATTACTAAGTGATACTATGTATATCCATCTTAGAATTGTTGGTTCATTTTCTAGAAATTTTCTAAGATGTCTTAAACCTAGAATTTCCAACTTCAAATATGAAAGTATATCCAACATTATTCCAATGTCATAAAATACCATTAAAAAATTATTCATTTGTTACCTCAAGAAAGTTTGGATGTAGTATTACAAATATGATGCCCAACTATATTACACTCCCTCTCTAATGCTTTGCACATATTGTATCAACTAGATAGGGATTTTTGTGATATTTTGACAATTTGGACATTACTATTTTCATCACACACTATAGTTCTTCATTCTTCAACTATTATTGCTTCACTCATTGACTTCCATATTTTTACAGTTTAGCAGCTTCTTGAAGATTAATATTGGTGTTATCATTGATCAATTCATTACACTGCATTTTATCCATTTATTTCCTCACCTCCTTTATTATAAGTAGTCAGTGGTTTATTGACCCAAAAGTTCTTCAAGCTAAGAATACCACTCTTAATGCTCGTTAACCAATCCACACTATATTTATATTTTATTGTGAATTTACGTGTCCAACATTTGTAATAAATATTCCTTTAAGAATTACTTATTGACATGGGGGAGTCACTCTGAGAAAACGGTAAATACCATATGAGTGCATATAGGGGGTATTTTTAATAGCAAGTTGAACCATCGGTATATTGGTAAGTATCTTCTAGGGGAGGGATGTTTAAAATTTATGCTTACCTAGATATAGATTCTATCAATAAAATAAGGTTGGAGAAGAGGAGGTGGGGTTATATTTGAGTTCTAAAATATTTATATTAGTTATATTATGAAATATTCTAAAATAATAAAATATCTAATAAAACAAACCATGTAAAATTTGATTACATTCACAACACTTGCTTACTTTATAAAATAAAAAAATGTGAGGCTCACTTCTAACTCACACTTGCTCTTAGTTCATACTTGGTTGAAGCTTGCAAGTTAATAATTTTTTTAAAGCTTTAAGAATTAAATAGCATGCATATTATAAAATTATCATAAAATTAAGAATCAACTAATAATTTTCACGCTTGTAATATTTTTAATAAAATTTAATATTAGATAATTTAATATAGGATTGTAAATCATTACATATATAATATTTTTCAATCCAAAAATATATATTGGAAAGAAAGTCTTTGTTTTAGTTTAGTAAAATAATTTTTTCACGGTACTAATATGGCTTTGATTTATTTACATGTTGTTCCCATCCTTGTGCTTAATATTATATTTTAGTTGGCTATATGTGCATTTTATTATGTGCATTTTATTGGAGGCTACTCTCATTGTGCTCTCATAAAAATATCAAAATATTATAGTTGTTATTAGGCTAGTTAAATCATATTCAAAAAATATTCCCATAAACTTTTTATAGCTTGTATTCATATTAAAGATATTATTTCTAGCTTTAGTGAACCACTTATTTTCTCTTTTGAAAACGTTGGTATCATTTGAATTGTTAAGATGTAGAATATCCATCAATTAATTACTTTTTAAATTAAAATTTCACCGAAATAGAGATCAAGGCTATAATTGGCTAAAAGTATAGCATCTCTATTTTTCCTACATAAATACGATGATATTTTGAAGATACTATTGTTGATAATAGATGGACATCAAGAATAATGATATTGATAGTCCAATATTTTAGTTCATTTTCTTTTAACAAAATTAAAGATAAATTGTGAATCTTCATCAATTAAAATATACTTCCATCATGTCTTAATGGTCATATTAATCCCTATAAGAGGTTTTATATCTCTATCTATACAGGCCACGAGAATGTTTTTGTTATTTATTATAAAAGCACCAGCTCCATAAGCTTTCCTGTTATTTTTCTTTAACAACACTATTAAAATTATTATTATTTTAAATTAATGGTGAAAAATAGGATTTTGAAAGGTTCCACAACCTTTTGCATTAGATGAGGTAGAAAAAGATAAGGCCAATTAAGCATAGTCTAGCCTCGAAGGCCAAAAGAAACATAAATTAAACCAAAACAACCATCCAAAAGCAAAGACCAGCCCACCACACAACAAGACATAAAAGAGAATTTGTATTCAATTAGAAGATGTAGCATAAATTGCAAATGCATCAATAAATTTGACAATCCTTTTTTGATGTAATATGACATGGTTTCAAGTGTAAACGTCAAAATGTAATCTCATGCATTTTATGGAACAAGATTTGCAAGGGGTTTCTTTTACTCCATGTGGCAAATCTCATAATGTATGAAGTAGCCATGACCAAGCATGTAGATCTGGTCTTATGCTTCCCACGAAAAGTTTTGGTTATTTTCTTGGAGCGGAGCCACTAGGTGAATGTAGTTGGTGCTCTAGAAAGTGAACAACTTGAGGTCTTCATCGAATCCTCAATCTAATATTTTTTGGGAAAATTATTTGGGATATTTCTTCTACAAAAAATTTGAGAAAGAGGTTCCCACCACAACTCTAGTCTAATATTGCAATTTTTTTGGGTTCTTATTTGTAGTGGAGTCACCAGGTGAATCTATAGGGTGCTTCAACAAGCTAATGGTCATGACCTTCATCATAACCATGGCTTGTATTCTTGATCAAGGGATATATTTTGTAATTTGGGTCCCATAGGGTGTGCTAATTTGGGTTGTTGGAGGTCAAAAATGATCCTTGTGCCCCGGGCATTGCTTACCCATATAGTTGTGGGTGTTCCAAAAGTAAGGGCATTCGGTGCCTTGTGCCTCATGAGGGGCACTAATCTTGGGAAGTTTGAAGAGCATGGGACATGGCTCCTTAAAATGATCTATGGCATTTTTTTACCAAGGTTGGATCCTTTTTTAGATGCAATCTTTTAGCATTCATCTCTCCTTCCTATGCTAGCCCACTCTATCGGGTTTATCTCTAGGAAAAAGGAAACATAAGGAAAAGAACTAAAAGAAAGTAGGTAATCTCTAACTAATCTATATAGCCTACCTGCGGGTGATAATATACAAAATATCTAATATGAACCTCTATGCCAGGATGGGTTGAAGAGAACACGTGTAGCAACTGATAGTGCATAAGGAACATAGGTCATTCCAAAGCATGTATAAAAGCAAAACATCCACACCAAAACTAGGATAAGGATTCCATAAATAGTCATAAATTCTTATTAACGTGAACTCTAAGTTACATATATAGAAAGAAAAGGTTTGGAAACTAATTGGTTGATGACGCAAGGCTCGATACAAACCAAGACATAAGAGAGAATGAAGGAAATCACCCTTAGAAGAATAGATGGATTTTGATAGTTACAATGAGAGGAAGAATACATGTTTATAAATTACATGTGAGTTATTTACCTCCTAAAATTTAAAATTCTTCCTCATAGCACTTTTGTATTAATGGTGAATGATACCAAGGTTGCTTGGATTTAGGATTACCTAAGATGAAATTTGTTCCTACTATTTCAAATATTAAGATAACATGTAGATGTCGGTAGTTGCCTACAATAAAATGAAAATTTAGTACAAGGAGTATGGGTGACCTCAATCCGTTTGTCATGGAGTAGAAAGTTCATCCATCCCCAAGCGCCATTAGGGTTGTCTACATTTTTATTTTCTTCTAGTTTAAGTGGTAATAAATTTATACCATTATAGAACTATGGCTTTTGAGTAGCCTCCTTGCTAAAAGTAGATTGTTACCATGAGTGTTTGATTTTTTTGATGCAACCCACCTGGTATAAGTGGTGATCCCTTATCTACTATTTGTCTCCTTAGAGCCTATACTCGACCTCCAGCTCATATTCTTTACCTCTTTTGATTTGCTAGTGGTGGAGGTGCTTACTTTTTTAGGTGCTCTAAAGGAAGTGATTTATATGTTCTTTGATATTTCTAAGTCTATCAAGCAACTAATTTGGCTCTCCAACCCTTTTTGTGCTACTTCCTCTATCTCTACATGTTTCTCCTACCCATTTTGGAACATTAGAGCCTGGTTTAGGGTAGCAAGTTATTGAGTGAGAGAGAACTAAAGGGTAATAGGTTGGGTAGTTGAGCAGGTGGCTTGTTCCCCTTAAACCCATCAAAAAATAGGGAAGCAAGTTGATACCATTCATAGATAAAGTGTGATGGGAGGGAGTCATACCATTTTAATATTTCACTCTAAATGATACCATAAGAAACCTCAAATCTATGTTCTACTTATTTATATTGTGCAATTGGAAGAAGCAGATCATAACTCACAAATGCATCAATATATCTGAAAATCCTTCATTGGTGTAATGTGGTACAATTTCAATTACCAACATTAAAATACAGTCCCATGCATTTTATGGAATAGGAGGTCACAAGGGGTTTCTTTTACTTCATGTGACAAAGATTCCAAAGTGTGAAGCAACCATGACTAGGTCATAGATCTAGTAGTAGGCTCCCCATGAATTTTCTAGTTCTTTGCTTGAATTAGAGTCACCATGTGAATGTGGTTGGTGGTTTGGAAAGTAGATTAATTGGGGTCTTCATATAAACCTCAATTTGATGCTTTTGGGTGGCTTCCTTGGGATATTTCTTCTACAACAAATTTTCTAGGTGGGGAGGGTTTTCATTAGACAAAGGTCCCAACCACAACCTTGATCTAAGATGATAATTTATTTTTATTCTTATTTGTAGCAGATTCACCAAGTGAATCTATAGGGTGCTTCAACAAGATAATGACCATGACTTTCACTATAACTGTGACTTGAGTTATTGATTGAGGGATAAATTTTGCAATGTGGGTCCCATTGGGTAAGTTAGTTTGGACTATTAGAGGTTAAAAATAACCCCTGGTACCTTAGAAATTGTAACCTATTATGGTTGTGGGTCTTATCCAAGTAGGTGTGTTAATTACCCTATGCCTCATGTAGGGAATCAGTCTTGGGAAGTTCAAGGAACATGGGATGTGGCTCTTTCAAACAAACTTCAGGATTTTTTACCAAGGTTAGATTCTTTTTTAAATGTGGTATTTTGGTACTTGTCTTTCCTTCCTATGTTGGCCTACTCTATCAGATTTATCTCTAGGAAAAGATAACATAAGGGAAAGCAGTAAAATAAAGTAGGTAAACCCTAACTAACTATCTATCCTACCTATCGGTGGTGATACATCAAATATCTAATAATACCCTCAATTCCATGATGAGTTGAAGTGAACACATGCACAATGGTCAATAGTGTACATGAAATATATGTCCCTCCAAAGCATGCATAAAAACAAAACACCCACACCAAAACTAGGATAGGGATTTCATGAATAGTCATAAATTATTATTAGTGTGAACTTTGATTTGCATATATGTAGGGAGAAGAGGTTTTGAAACTAATGGTTAATGATGCAAGACTCGAGTTAGACTAAGACACAAAAGAGAATGAAGGAAACCACCCTTAGTAGAATGGATGAATTTTTATAGTTACAATGAGAGGAAGAATACATATTTATAGATTACACATGGGGTCTTTCCCCCCTAGAATTCAAAATTACCTCCTTTCAAAATTATTTCTCATAGCACTTATACATTAATGTTGCACGTTCCTAGGGCTACTCGAATTTGGTATCACTTAATATGATATCTATTCCTACTCATGTTGAGGATCTATCATAGAGATCTCTTGCATTTTGTGTTCCTAGGTCCATGGTTGCTCCTTTAAAGAAATCATGATCATGCTTTTAATATGGTACTTTCTTGTAAAATATGAGTTGTACATTTGGAGAAGTGTACACCTCAACATATCTTGTGGGGTCTTAGGGTGGGATCCCTCGAAAAAAAACTTGGTATCCTAAAAGTTGGGGCCTTGGTAGATCTTTTTTTACATTAGTTTGATGTCCTAGTTTCTTGTTCTTAGTCTGATTGACCTATTCTATCATTGATTCTTGCATTCTTTTATGCTTCATTTATTACCTTGGGCATGCGACTACTAAAATTTTTATATCAAGCAAGTATTCCCAGATTATTTTTTCTTTCCATTCATGTGCTTTGCTACTTAGAGACTTCATGCATTATCAACTCTATGTGGATAACTTTGGTGACTAGTGTTTTGCAGTTGTATTTGCCCTTTTTAAGGTTTGGATGCTTTGCTACCCATCAAAACTTCTAAAATTGACCAAAATGTTTACTCCTCCCATGTGTAGTGAGAATTCACTATAGTAATTTTTGACATGAAAAAAATATCTCCAACTATAACATGGTGGTTATATTTCCTAAAATTAATGCAAGTGTGGCACATTTTAAGACCAAACAAGACTTCTATCAACAAGCATCATCATACTTGTATGAAATTATTTGTATGGCAACAGTTTCTAGATATACGACAAAAATTATTTAGTTGAACTACAATGACCAATTGTATGACAATCATGCATATAAATGGTAGGATACAACTAAATGACAAGTTGGATTGACAACAAAAAACTGAACAATGATTTTAGATATTTTTGAATGATCAATTCCTAATCATATTAATAATTGTACGACAACTAGGATTGAATAATAGCCTATAGAGAATAATGAACTAACTTGAACTTTATCTTCCTTACTCTCTAATGTCAACAACCAACCTACAACACTTAGAACACAATGTGCACACACAAGATAGATAATATAACCAGATCAAACAATGTTATACACAACTAGATTATAATCAGATTGTACTTGCATTAATTGTATGCCTAAATGGCCATTATTGTGTCAAGTTTTGCAAGTCCATAATAGAACCTTTGCAATACTTATATACTACTTACAATATGGTTATAATAGCCTAATATATATCCTATATTCTCTCCTCTATGCATACTCTATACTAGATACTAGATATGTAATGATACCTTACAATTGAAATAGAGGGTTCTTATAAAGACTCGGGTAGATAGTTAACAAAAATAATTTCATGTACCCCTTCCTTCTAACTAATTCCCTTTGGATGTACCTTTACTATATTTTCAAAACATTAGACTATTACAAATATTTATTCAACTTGCATTTATTTGCACTTTTCATTATTATTTTCTCTTTTGTTGAGTTATTGATTTGTTACCTACATATTCCCTCCCCTCTTAATTGGTTTTTATCTTCATTTTTTTAATCATGGTACTAAATTATCTTAGGGACTCTGGTCTTGGGTGGTATGAGTAGGTGCTTCTCCAATTTCTATGATTTTCATCCTCAACATCTCTCTCTCATCTCTGATATTTTGTGTATAATTGTAGTATTTCGTATATTACAACCCATAATAATTGGAATTATTTTCCATCTATGTTAGTTTTAAATAAGATATTTTTACCTCTATGAAGAAGTATTAATCTTCTATTTTAATGTGGTCTTGGTCCTAGCTACAATAGTCAATTATTCACCTCATTTAGCTAACAATTGTTGCTTATTTTCTAGCTCCTTGCCCTTAGCTTTACATAATCATTATCGTAATACCAATTCAGGTTTTATCTATGTACTAACATCATCTTAATTTTGCATCTTCTCCTCAAACTTTTGTTTTAATGCAGCCAATTGCACATTAGCGTGTTCTTTAGATTTTGTTTTCTCCCTGACTTCTTTTCTTAGTGTCAAATTTTCTAATTCTACATATATTTTTATTCTCTGGATCTCTTCCTTCCATTGGTTAGCTCTTCATTGGACTATTGCATCCTTTTCATCCATGCTACTAACCATTTGATCCAATAGGCCAAAAAAATTCATGCATGCATGTATTGAACAACTTTGGTGGAATTTTCTTGTATTCCATTCATGCCTCATCTTTAGGACAAGGTATAAGTGTACCTTCATATATATAAATGCATGGTGGATACATATAGATAGTTTGTAATAAATTTGATATATTTTTAGTCTATCTAAACTGCTTATACCACTGAACTTCAATTCCCATGTTAGTTGTTGATGGATGTTTCTAAGTCTTTTTACTCTTTGCTCATTTTGGGTCCATTCTAACATCTTAATTTTTTCATACACCATCAACTACCATTTCTTTAAGTCTCCAACACAACCCATATAAAATTCTAGTTTACCTCTTTCATAGCCTGCATTATTTTGCCAAAAAATCTGTCCACTTGCTCACTCATTTGTTTGGCTCTTTTTGGTGAGAGCCTAAAGTTTGGTACTTCAACTAGAAAATGTCTAGTTGAGTGTTTTGGAATATCTTATTTTGTTTTTTTAGAGACTTCTTTAATATATTTTTCTCCTTGGAAATTGATAGGCATTTTTGTTGTTTTTCCTTCTATCATAGGTTGTTGCCCCTTTTGAGGTTGTTTTTTACTTTCACCACCTCCTTTTATCTATTTGAATGTTATTGGTTGTTCATCAATTTTTTATTATTCCCACACTTCCTGTGTTGATTCCTTACCTTTCTCTTGTGTTGCATTTGTTGACACTTTTGGCTCCACATCTTCTTCTAGCCAATCTTCAATGGCTTCTACAAAATCAAAGTTTATTGATCCTAGCTTATGAATGCTACACTTTATCAAAAAATTTAGGTAAATCTACTCAAATGTGTTGTGCCTGTACTAGTTTCGTTGGACCTTTCTCTTCCACTTCCATTGTATCAATAGATGATTGTTGTACAATTTTCTACTTTCGTTGATGTATTGTTACCCCAACTTATTCCTACATAATAAGTTGTTCATACTATTACTTAGTCATTTCAAATTCTATTTCTTCTTGTTGTAATAGTTGCTTATGTTGATATTGAGTTTCCATATCTAACTCTAATCTCCTCTTTCTCATCCCTTTATATATTGGTTGTACTTATTATGAATTCCTACTTGCATCCTCTAGTAATATTTCCTTATGTTTCCTCATATATTTTCTTTATTTTCATTGGAATAGTTGGATTACTAAGTGATACTATGTATATCCATCTTAGAATTGTTGGTTCATTTTCTAGAAATTTTCTAAGATGTCTTAAACCTAGAATTTCCAACTTCAAATATGAAAGTATATCCAACATTATTCCAATGTCATAAAATACCATTAAAAAATTATTCATTTGTTACCTCAAGAAAGTTTGGATGTAGTATTACAAATATGATGCCCAACTATATTACACTCCCTCTCTAATGCTTTGCACATATTGTATCAACTAGATAGGGATTTTTGTGATATTTTGACAATTTGGACATTACTATTTTCATCACACACTATAGTTCTTCATTCTTCAACTATTATTGCTTCACTCATTGACTTCCATATTTTTACAGTTTAGCAGCTTCTTGAAGATTAATATTGGTGTTATCATTGATCAATTCATTACACTGCATTTTATCCATTTATTTCCTCACCTCCTTTATTATAAGTAGTCAGTGGTTTATTGACCCAAAAGTTCTTCAAGCTAAGAATACCACTCTTAATGCTCGTTAACCAATCCACACTATATTTATATTTTATTGTGAATTTACGTGTCCAACATTTGTAATAAATATTCCTTTAAGAATTACTTATTGACATGGGGGAGTCACTCTGAGAAAACGGTAAATACCATATGAGTGCATATAGGGGGTATTTTTAATAGCAAGTTGAACCATCGGTATATTGGTAAGTATCTTCTAGGGGAGGGATGTTTAAAATTTATGCTTACCTAGATATAGATTCTATCAATAAAATAAGGTTGGAGAAGAGGAGGTGGGGTTATATTTGAGTTCTAAAATATTTATATTAGTTATATTATGAAATATTCTAAAATAATAAAATATCTAATAAAACAAACCATGTAAAATTTGATTACATTCACAACACTTGCTTACTTTATAAAATAAAAAAATGTGAGGCTCACTTCTAACTCACACTTGCTCTTAGTTCATACTTGGTTGAAGCTTGCAAGTTAATAATTTTTTTAAAGCTTTAAGAATTAAATAGCATGCATATTATAAAATTATCATAAAATTAAGAATCAACTAATAATTTTCACGCTTGTAATATTTTTAATAAAATTTAATATTAGATAATTTAATATAGGATTGTAAATCATTACATATATAATATTTTTCAATCCAAAAATATATATTGGAAAGAAAGTCTTTGTTTTAGTTTAGTAAAATAATTTTTTCACGGTACTAATATGGCTTTGATTTATTTACATGTTGTTCCCATCCTTGTGCTTAATATTATATTTTAGTTGGCTATATGTGCATTTTATTATGTGCATTTTATTGGAGGCTACTCTCATTGTGCTCTCATAAAAATATCAAAATATTATAGTTGTTATTAGGCTAGTTAAATCATATTCAAAAAATATTCCCATAAACTTTTTATAGCTTGTATTCATATTAAAGATATTATTTCTAGCTTTAGTGAACCACTTATTTTCTCTTTTGAAAACGTTGGTATCATTTGAATTGTTAAGATGTAGAATATCCATCAATTAATTACTTTTTAAATTAAAATTTCACCGAAATAGAGATCAAGGCTATAATTGGCTAAAAGTATAGCATCTCTATTTTTCCTACATAAATACGATGATATTTTGAAGATACTATTGTTGATAATAGATGGACATCAAGAATAATGATATTGATAGTCCAATATTTTAGTTCATTTTCTTTTAACAAAATTAAAGATAAATTGTGAATCTTCATCAATTAAAATATACTTCCATCATGTCTTAATGGTCATATTAATCCCTATAAGAGGTTTTATATCTCTATCTATACGGGCCACGAGAATGTTTTTGTTATTTATTATAAAAGCACCAGCTCCATAAGCTTTCCTGTTATTTTTCTTTAACAACACTATTAAAATTATTATTATTTTAAATTAATGGTGAAAAATAGGATTTTGAAAGGTTCCACAACCTTTTGCATTAGATGAGGTAGAAAAAGATAAGGCCAATTAAGCATAGTCTAGCCTCGAAGGCCAAAAGAAACATAAATTAAACCAAAACAACCATCCAAAAGCAAAGACCAGCCCACCACACAACAAGACATAAAAGAGAATTTGTATTCAATTAGAAGATGTAGCATAAATTGCAAATGCATCAATAAATTTGACAATCCTTTTTTGATGTAATATGACATGGTTTCAAGTGTAAACGTCAAAATGTAATCTCATGCATTTTATGGAACAAGATTTGCAAGGGGTTTCTTTTACTCCATGTGGCAAATCTCATAATGTATGAAGTAGCCATGACCAAGCATGTAGATCTGGTCTTATGCTTCCCACGAAAAGTTTTGGTTATTTTCTTGGAGCGGAGCCACTAGGTGAATGTAGTTGGTGCTCTAGAAAGTGAACAACTTGAGGTCTTCATCGAATCCTCAATCTAATATTTTTTGGGAAAATTATTTGGGATATTTCTTCTACAAAAAATTTGAGAAAGAGGTTCCCACCACAACTCTAGTCTAATATTGCAATTTTTTTGGGTTCTTATTTGTAGTGGAGTCACCAGGTGAATCTATAGGGTGCTTCAACAAGCTAATGGTCATGACCTTCATCATAACCATGGCTTGTATTCTTGATCAAGGGATATATTTTGTAATTTGGGTCCCATAGGGTGTGCTAATTTGGGTTGTTGGAGGTCAAAAATGATCCTTGTGCCCTGGGCATTGCTTACCCATATAGTTGTGGGTGTTCCAAAAGTAAGGGCATTCAGTGCCTTATGCCTCATGAGGGGCACTAATCTTGGGAAGTTTGAATAGCATGGGACATGGCTCCTTAAAATGATCTATGGCATTTTTTTACCAAGGTTGGATCCTTTTTTAGATGCAATCTTTTAGCATTCATCTCTCCTTCCTATGCTAGCCCACTCTATCGGGTTTATCTCTAGGAAAAAGGAAACATAAGGAAAAGAACTAAAAGAAAGTAGGTAATCTCTAACTAATCTATATAGCCTACCTGCGGGTGATAATATACAAAATATCTAATATGAACCTCTATGCCAGGATGGGTTGAAGAGAACACGTGTAGCAACTGATAGTGCATAAGGAACATAGGTCATTCCAAAGCATGTATAAAAGCAAAACATCCACACCAAAACTAGGATAAGGATTCCATAAATAGTCATAAATTCTTATTAACGTGAACTCTAAGTTACATATATAGAAAGAAAAGGTTTGGAAACTAATTGGTTGATGACGCAAGGCTCGATACAAACCAAGACATAAGAGAGAATGAAGGAAATCACCCTTAGAAGAATAGATGGATTTTGATAGTTACAATGAGAGGAAGAATACATGTTTATAAATTACATGTGAGTTATTTACCTCCTAAAATTTAAAATTCTTCCTCATAGCACTTTTGTATTAATGGTGAATGATACCAAGGTTGCTTGGATTTAGGATTACCTAAGATGAAATTTGTTCCTACTATTTCAAATATTAAGATAACATGTAGATGTCGGTAGTTGCCTACAATAAAATGAAAATTTAGTACAAGGAGTATGGGTGACCTCAATCCGTTTGTCATGGAGTAGAAAGTTCATCCATCCCCAAGCGCCATTAGGGTTGTCTACATTTTTATTTTCTTCTAGTTTAAGTGGTAATAAATTTATACCATTATAGAACTATGGCTTTTGAGTAGCCTCCTTGCTAAAAGTAGATTGTTACCATGAGTGTTTGATTTTTTTGATGCAACCCACCTGGTATAAGTGGTGATCCCTTATCTACTATTTGTCTCCTTAGAGCCTATACTCGACCTCCAGCTCATATTCTTTACCTCTTTTGATTTGCTAGTGGTGGAGGTGCTTACTTTTTTAGGTGCTCTAAAGGAAGTGATTTATATGTTCTTTGATATTTCTAAGTCTATCAAGCAACTAATTTGGCTCTCCAACCCTTTTTGTGCTACTTCCTCTATCTCTACATGTTTCTCCTACCCATTTTGGAACATTAGAGCCTGGTTTAGGGTAGCAAGTTATTGAGTGAGAGAGAACTAAAGGGTAATAGGTTGGGTAGTTGAGCAGGTGGCTTGTTCCCCTTAAACCCATCAAAAAATAGGGAAGCAAGTTGATACCATTCATAGATAAAGTGTGATGGGAGGGAGTCATACCATTTTAATATTTCACTCTAAATGATACCATAAGAAACCTCAAATCTATGTTCTACTTATTTATATTGTGCAATTGGAAGAAGCAGATCATAACTCACAAATGCATCAATATATCTGAAAATCCTTCATTGGTGTAATGTGGTACAATTTCAATTACCAACATTAAAATACAGTCCCATGCATTTTATGGAATAGGAGGTCACAAGGGGTTTCTTTTACTTCATGTGACAAAGATTCCAAAGTGTGAAGCAACCATGACTAGGTCATAGATCTAGTAGTAGGCTCCCCATGAATTTTCTAGTTCTTTGCTTGAATTAGAGTCACCATGTGAATGTGGTTGGTGGTTTGGAAAGTAGATTAATTGGGGTCTTCATATAAACCTCAATTTGATGCTTTTGGGTGGCTTCCTTGGGATATTTCTTCTACAACAAATTTTCTAGGTGGGGAGGGTTTTCATTAGACAAAGGTCCCAACCACAACCTTGATCTAAGATGATAATTTATTTTTATTCTTATTTGTAGCAGATTCACCAAGTGAATCTATAGGGTGCTTCAACAAGATAATGACCATGACTTTCACTATAACTGTGACTTGAGTTATTGATTGAGGGATAAATTTTGCAATGTGGGTCCCATTGGGTAAGTTAGTTTGGACTATTAGAGGTTAAAAATAACCCCTGGTACCTTAGAAATTGTAACCTATTATGGTTGTGGGTCTTATCCAAGTAGGTGTGTTAATTACCCTATGCCTCATGTAGGGAATCAGTCTTGGGAAGTTCAAGGAACATGGGATGTGGCTCTTTCAAACAAACTTCAGGATTTTTTACCAAGGTTAGATTCTTTTTTAAATGTGGTATTTTGGTACTTGTCTTTCCTTCCTATGTTGGCCTACTCTATCAGATTTATCTCTAGGAAAAGATAACATAAGGGAAAGCAGTAAAATAAAGTAGGTAAACCCTAACTAACTATCTATCCTACCTATCGGTGGTGATACATCAAATATCTAATAATACCCTCAATTCCATGATGAGTTGAAGTGAACACATGCACAATGGTCAATAGTGTACATGAAATATATGTCCCTCCAAAGCATGCATAAAAACAAAACACCCACACCAAAACTAGGATAGGGATTTCATGAATAGTCATAAATTATTATTAGTGTGAACTTTGATTTGCATATATGTAGGGAGAAGAGGTTTTGAAACTAATGGTTAATGATGCAAGACTCGAGTTAGACTAAGACACAAAAGAGAATGAAGGAAACCACCCTTAGTAGAATGGATGAATTTTTATAGTTACAATGAGAGGAAGAATACATATTTATAGATTACACATGGGGTCTTTCCCCCCTAGAATTCAAAATTACCTCCTTTCAAAATTATTTCTCATAGCACTTATACATTAATGTTGCACGTTCCTAGGGCTACTCGAATTTGGTATCACTTAATATGATATCTATTCCTACTCATGTTGAGGATCTATCATAGAGATCTCTTGCATTTTGTGTTCCTAGGTCCATGGTTGCTCCTTTAAAGAAATCATGATCATGCTTTTAATATGGTACTTTCTTGTAAAATATGAGTTGTACATTTGGAGAAGTGTACACCTCAACATATCTTGTGGGGTCTTAGGGTGGGATCCCTCGAAAAAAAACTTGGTATCCTAAAAGTTGGGGCCTTGGTAGATCTTTTTTTACATTAGTTTGATGTCCTAGTTTCTTGTTCTTAGTCTGATTGACCTATTCTATCATTGATTCTTGCATTCTTTTATGCTTCATTTATTACCTTGGGCATGCGACTACTAAAATTTTTATATCAAGCAAGTATTCCCAGATTATTTTTTCTTTCCATTCATGTGCTTTGCTACTTAGAGACTTCATGCATTATCAACTCTATGTGGATAACTTTGGTGACTAGTGTTTTGCAGTTGTATTTGCCCTTTTTAAGGTTTGGATGCTTTGCTACCCATCAAAACTTCTAAAATTGACCAAAATGTTTACTCCTCCCATGTGTAGTGAGAATTCACTATAGTAATTTTTGACATGAAAAAAATATCTCCAACTATAACATGGTGGTTATATTTCCTAAAATTAATGCAAGTGTGGCACATTTTAAGACCAAACAAGACTTCTATCAACAAGCATCATCATACTTGTATGAAATTATTTGTATGGCAACAGTTTCTAGATATACGACAAAAATTATTTAGTTGAACTACAATGACCAATTGTATGACAATCATGCATATAAATGGTAGGATACAACTAAATGACAAGTTGGATTGACAACAAAAAACTGAACAATGATTTTAGATATTTTTGAATGATCAATTCCTAATCATATTAATAATTGTACGACAACTAGGATTGAATAATAGCCTATAGAGAATAATGAACTAACTTGAACTTTATCTTCCTTACTCTCTAATGTCAACAACCAACCTACAACACTTAGAACACAATGTGCACACACAAGATAGATAATATAACCAGATCAAACAATGTTATACACAACTAGATTATAATCAGATTGTACTTGCATTAATTGTATGCCTAAATGGCCATTATTGTGTCAAGTTTTGCAAGTCCATAATAGAACCTTTGCAATACTTATATACTACTTACAATATGGTTATAATAGCCTAATATATATCCTATATTCTCTCCTCTATGCATACTCTATACTAGATACTAGATATGTAATGATACCTTACAATTGAAATAGAGGGTTCTTATAAAGACTCGGGTAGATAGTTAACAAAAATAATTTCATGTACCCCTTCCTTCTAACTAATTCCCTTTGGATGTACCTTTACTATATTTTCAAAACATTAGACTATTACAAATATTTATTCAACTTGCATTTATTTGCACTTTTCATTATTATTTTCTCTTTTGTTGAGTTATTGATTTGTTACCTACATATTCCCTCCCCTCTTAATTGGTTTTTATCTTCATTTTTTTAATCATGGTACTAAATTATCTTAGGGACTCTGGTCTTGGGTGGTATGAGTAGGTGCTTCTCCAATTTCTATGATTTTCATCCTCAACATCTCTCTCTCATCTCTGATATTTTGTGTATAATTGTAGTATTTCGTATATTACAACCCATAATAATTGGAATTATTTTCCATCTATGTTAGTTTTAAATAAGATATTTTTACCTCTATGAAGAAGTATTAATCTTCTATTTTAATGTGGTCTTGGTCCTACCTACAATAGTCAATTATTCACCTCATTTAGCTAACAATTGTTGCTTATTTTCTAGCTCCTTGCCCTTAGCTTTACATAATCATTATCGTAATACCAATTCAGGTTTTATCTATGTACTAACATCATCTTAATTTTGCATCTTCTCCTCAAACTTTTGTTTTAATGCAGCCAATTGCACATTAGCGTGTTCTTTAGATTTTGTTTTCTCCCTGACTTCTTTTCTTAGTGTCAAATTTTCTAATTCTACATATATTTTTATTCTCTGGATCTCTTCCTTCCATTGGTTAGCTCTTCATTGGACTATTGCATCCTTTTCATCCATGCTACTAACCATTTGATCCAATAGGCCAAAAAAATTCATGCATGCATGTATTGAACAACTTTGGTGGAATTTTCTTGTATTCCATTCATGCCTCATCTTTAGGACAAGGTATAAGTGTACCTTCATATATATAAATGCATGGTGGATACATATAGATAGTTTGTAATAAATTTGATATATTTTTAGTCTATCTAAACTGCTTATACCACTGAACTTCAATTCCCATGTTAGTTGTTGATGGATGTTTCTAAGTCTTTTTACTCTTTGCTCATTTTGGGTCCATTCTAACATCTTAATTTTTTCATACACCATCAACTACCATTTCTTTAAGTCTCCAACACAACCCATATAAAATTCTAGTTTACCTCTTTCATAGCCTGCATTATTTTGCCAAAAAATCTGTCCACTTGCTCACTCATTTGTTTGGCTCTTTTTGGTGAGAGCCTAAAGTTTGGTACTTCAACTAGAAAATGTCTAGTTGAGTGTTTTGGAATATCTTATTTTGTTTTTTTAGAGACTTCTTTAATATATTTTTCTCCTTGGAAATTGATAGGCATTTTTGTTGTTTTTCCTTCTATCATAGGTTGTTGCCCCTTTTGAGGTTGTTTTTTACTTTCACCACCTCCTTTTATCTATTTGAATGTTATTGGTTGTTCATCAATTTTTTATTATTCCCACACTTCCTGTGTTGATTCCTTACCTTTCTCTTGTGTTGCATTTGTTGACACTTTTGGCTCCACATCTTCTTCTAGCCAATCTTCAATGGCTTCTACAAAATCAAAGTTTATTGATCCTAGCTTATGAATGCTACACTTTATCAAAAAATTTAGGTAAATCTACTCAAATGTGTTGTGCCTGTACTAGTTTCGTTGGACCTTTCTCTTCCACTTCCATTGTATCAATAGATGATTGTTGTACAATTTTCTACTTTCGTTGATGTATTGTTACCCCAACTTATTCCTACATAATAAGTTGTTCATACTATTACTTAGTCATTTCAAATTCTATTTCTTCTTGTTGTAATAGTTGCTTATGTTGATATTGAGTTTCCATATCTAACTCTAATCTCCTCTTTCTCATCCCTTTATATATTGGTTGTACTTATTATGAATTCCTACTTGCATCCTCTAGTAATATTTCCTTATGTTTCCTCATATATTTTCTTTATTTTCATTGGAATAGTTGGATTACTAAGTGATACTATGTATATCCATCTTAGAATTGTTGGTTCATTTTCTAGAAATTTTCTAAGATGTCTTAAACCTAGAATTTCCAACTTCAAATATGAAAGTATATCCAACATTATTCCAATGTCATAAAATACCATTAAAAAATTATTCATTTGTTACCTCAAGAAAGTTTGGATGTAGTATTACAAATATGATGCCCAACTATATTACACTCCCTCTCTAATGCTTTGCACATATTGTATCAACTAGATAGGGATTTTTGTGATATTTTGACAATTTGGACATTACTATTTTCATCACACACTATAGTTCTTCATTCTTCAACTATTATTGCTTCACTCATTGACTTCCATATTTTTACAGTTTAGCAGCTTCTTGAAGATTAATATTGGTGTTATCATTGATCAATTCATTACACTGCATTTTATCCATTTATTTCCTCACCTCCTTTATTATAAGTAGTCAGTGGTTTATTGACCCAAAAGTTCTTCAAGCTAAGAATACCACTCTTAATGCTCGTTAACCAATCCACACTATATTTATATTTTATTGTGAATTTACGTGTCCAACATTTGTAATAAATATTCCTTTAAGAATTACTTATTGACATGGGGGAGTCACTCTGAGAAAACGGTAAATACCATATGAGTGCATATAGGGGGTATTTTTAATAGCAAGTTGAACCATCGGTATATTGGTAAGTATCTTCTAGGGGAGGGATGTTTAAAATTTATGCTTACCTAGATATAGATTCTATCAATAAAAGAAGGTTGGAGAAGAGGAGGTGGGGTTATATTTGAGTTCTAAAATATTTATATTAGTTATATTATGAAATATTCTAAAATAATAAAATATCTAATAAAACAAACCATGTAAAATTTGATTACATTCACAACACTTGCTTACTTTATAAAATAAAAAAATGTGAGGCTCACTTCTAACTCACACTTGCTCTTAGTTCATACTTGGTTGAAGCTTGCAAGTTAATAATTTTTTTAAAGCTTTAAGAATTAAATAGCATGCATATTATAAAATTATCATAAAATTAAGAATCAACTAATAATTTTCACGCTTGTAATATTTTTAATAAAATTTAATATTAGATAATTTAATATAGGATTGTAAATCATTACATATATAATATTTTTCAATCCAAAAATATATATTGGAAAGAAAGTCTTTGTTTTAGTTTAGTAAAATAATTTTTTCACGGTACTAATATGGCTTTGATTTATTTACATGTTGTTCCCATCCTTGTGCTTAATATTATATTTTAGTTGGCTATATGTGCATTTTATTATGTGCATTTTATTGGAGGCTACTCTCATTGTGCTCTCATAAAAATATCAAAATATTATAGTTGTTATTAGGCTAGTTAAATCATATTCAAAAAATATTCCCATAAACTTTTTATAGCTTGTATTCATATTAAAGATATTATTTCTAGCTTTAGTGAACCACTTATTTTCTCTTTTGAAAACGTTGGTATCATTTGAATTGTTAAGATGTAGAATATCCATCAATTAATTACTTTTTAAATTAAAATTTCACCGAAATAGAGATCAAGGCTATAATTGGCTAAAAGTATAGCATCTCTATTTTTCCTACATAAATACGATGATATTTTGAAGATACTATTGTTGATAATAGATGGACATCAAGAATAATGATATTGATAGTCCAATATTTTAGTTCATTTTCTTTTAACAAAATTAAAGATAAATTGTGAATCTTCATCAATTAAAATATACTTCCATCATGTCTTAATGGTCATATTAATCCCTATAAGAGGTTTTATATCTCTATCTATACGGGCCACGAGAATGTTTTTGTTATTTATTATAAAAGCACCAGCTCCATAAGCTTTCCTGTTATTTTTCTTTAACAACACTATTAAAATTATTATTATTTTAAATTAATGGTGAAAAATAGGATTTTGAAAGGTTCCACAACCTTTTGCATTAGATGAGGTAGAAAAAGATAAGGCCAATTAAGCATAGTCTAGCCTCGAAGGCCAAAAGAAACATAAATTAAACCAAAACAACCATCCAAAAGCAAAGACCAGCCCACCACACAACAAGACATAAAAGAGAATTTGTATTCAATTAGAAGATGTAGCATAAATTGCAAATGCATCAATAAATTTGACAATCCTTTTTTGATGTAATATGACATGGTTTCAAGTGTAAACGTCAAAATGTAATCTCATGCATTTTATGGAACAAGATTTGCAAGGGGTTTCTTTTACTCCATGTGGCAAATCTCATAATGTATGAAGTAGCCATGACCAAGCATGTAGATCTGGTCTTATGCTTCCCACGAAAAGTTTTGGTTATTTTCTTGGAGCGGAGCCACTAGGTGAATGTAGTTGGTGCTCTAGAAAGTGAACAACTTGAGGTCTTCATCGAATCCTCAATCTAATATTTTTTGGGAAAATTATTTGGGATATTTCTTCTACAAAAAATTTGAGAAAGAGGTTCCCACCACAACTCTAGTCTAATATTGCAATTTTTTTGGGTTCTTATTTGTAGTGGAGTCACCAGGTGAATCTATAGGGTGCTTCAACAAGCTAATGGTCATGACCTTCATCATAACCATGGCTTGTATTCTTGATCAAGGGATATATTTTGTAATTTGGGTCCCATAGGGTGTGCTAATTTGGGTTGTTGGAGGTCAAAAATGATCCTTGTGCCCTGGGCATTGCTTACCCATATAGTTGTGGGTGTTCCAAAAGTAAGGGCATTCAGTGCCTTATGCCTCATGAGGGGCACTAATCTTGGGAAGTTTGAATAGCATGGGACATGGCTCCTTAAAATGATCTATGGCATTTTTTTACCAAGGTTGGATCCTTTTTTAGATGCAATCTTTTAGCATTCATCTCTCCTTCCTATGCTAGCCCACTCTATCGGGTTTATCTCTAGGAAAAAGGAAACATAAGGAAAAGAACTAAAAGAAAGTAGGTAATCTCTAACTAATCTATATAGCCTACCTGCGGGTGATAATATACAAAATATCTAATATGAACCTCTATGCCAGGATGGGTTGAAGAGAACACGTGTAGCAACTGATAGTGCATAAGGAACATAGGTCATTCCAAAGCATGTATAAAAGCAAAACATCCACACCAAAACTAGGATAAGGATTCCATAAATAGTCATAAATTCTTATTAACGTGAACTCTAAGTTACATATATAGAAAGAAAAGGTTTGGAAACTAATTGGTTGATGACGCAAGGCTCGATACAAACCAAGACATAAGAGAGAATGAAGGAAATCACCCTTAGAAGAATAGATGGATTTTGATAGTTACAATGAGAGGAAGAATACATGTTTATAAATTACATGTGAGTTATTTACCTCCTAAAATTTAAAATTCTTCCTCATAGCACTTTTGTATTAATGGTGAATGATACCAAGGTTGCTTGGATTTAGGATTACCTAAGATGAAATTTGTTCCTACTATTTCAAATATTAAGATAACATGTAGATGTCGGTAGTTGCCTACAATAAAATGAAAATTTAGTACAAGGAGTATGGGTGACCTCAATCCGTTTGTCATGGAGTAGAAAGTTCATCCATCCCCAAGCGCCATTAGGGTTGTCTACATTTTTATTTTCTTCTAGTTTAAGTGGTAATAAATTTATACCATTATAGAACTATGGCTTTTGAGTAGCCTCCTTGCTAAAAGTAGATTGTTACCATGAGTGTTTGATTTTTTTGATGCAACCCACCTGGTATAAGTGGTGATCCCTTATCTACTATTTGTCTCCTTAGAGCCTATACTCGACCTCCAGCTCATATTATTTACCTCTTTTGATTTGCTAGTGGTGGAGGTGCTTACTTTTTTAGGTGCTCTAAAGGAAGTGATTTATATGTTCTTTGATATTTCTAAGTCTATCAAGCAACTAATTTGGCTCTCCAACCCTTTTTGTGCTACTTCCTCTATCTCTACATGTTTCTCCTACCCATTTTGGAACATTAGAGCCTGGTTTAGGGTAGCAAGTTATTGAGTGAGAGAGAACTAAAGGGTAATAGGTTGGGTAGTTGAGCAGGTGGCTTGTTCCCCTTAAACCCATCAAAAAATAGGGAAGCAAGTTGATACCATTCATAGATAAAGTGTGATGGGAGGGAGTCATACCATTTTAATATTTCACTCTAAATGATACCATAAGAAACCTCAAATCTATGTTCTACTTATTTATATTGTGCAATTGGAAGAAGCAGATCATAACTCACAAATGCATCAATATATCTGAAAATCCTTCATTGGTGTAATGTGGTACAATTTCAATTACCAACATTAAAATACAGTCCCATGCATTTTATGGAATAGGAGGTCACAAGGGGTTTCTTTTACTTCATGTGACAAAGATTCCAAAGTGTGAAGCAACCATGACTAGGTCATAGATCTAGTAGTAGGCTCCCCATGAATTTTCTAGTTCTTTGCTTGAATTAGAGTCACCATGTGAATGTGGTTGGTGGTTTGGAAAGTAGATTAATTGGGGTCTTCATATAAACCTCAATTTGATGCTTTTGGGTGGCTTCCTTGGGATATTTCTTCTACAACAAATTTTCTAGGTGGGGAGGGTTTTCATTAGACAAAGGTCCCAACCACAACCTTGATCTAAGATGATAATTTATTTTTATTCTTATTTGTAGCAGATTCACCAAGTGAATCTATAGGGTGCTTCAACAAGATAATGACCATGACTTTCACTATAACTGTGACTTGAGTTATTGATTGAGGGATAAATTTTGCAATGTGGGTCCCATTGGGTAAGTTAGTTTGGACTATTAGAGGTTAAAAATAACCCCTGGTACCTTAGAAATTGTAACCTATTATGGTTGTGGGTCTTATCCAAGTAGGTGTGTTAATTACCCTATGCCTCATGTAGGGAATCAGTCTTGGGAAGTTCAAGGAACATGGGATGTGGCTCTTTCAAACAAACTTCAGGATTTTTTACCAAGGTTAGATTCTTTTTTAAATGTGGTATTTTGGTACTTGTCTTTCCTTCCTATGTTGGCCTACTCTATCAGATTTATCTCTAGGAAAAGATAACATAAGGGAAAGCAGTAAAATAAAGTAGGTAAACCCTAACTAACTATCTATCCTACCTATCGGTGGTGATACATCAAATATCTAATAATACCCTCAATTCCATGATGAGTTGAAGTGAACACATGCACAATGGTCAATAGTGTACATGAAATATATGTCCCTCCAAAGCATGCATAAAAACAAAACACCCACACCAAAACTAGGATAGGGATTTCATGAATAGTCATAAATTATTATTAGTGTGAACTTTGATTTGCATATATGTAGGGAGAAGAGGTTTTGAAACTAATGGTTAATGATGCAAGACTCGAGTTAGACTAAGACACAAAAGAGAATGAAGGAAACCACCCTTAGTAGAATGGATGAATTTTTATAGTTACAATGAGAGGAAGAATACATATTTATAGATTACACATGGGGTCTTTCCCCCCTAGAATTCAAAATTACCTCCTTTCAAAATTATTTCTCATAGCACTTATACATTAATGTTGCACGTTCCTAGGGCTACTCGAATTTGGTATCACTTAATATGATATCTATTCCTACTCATGTTGAGGATCTATCATAGAGATCTCTTGCATTTTGTGTTCCTAGGTCCATGGTTGCTCCTTTAAAGAAATCATGATCATGCTTTTAATATGGTACTTTCTTGTAAAATATGAGTTGTACATTTGGAGAAGTGTACACCTCAACATATCTTGTGGGGTCTTAGGGTGGGATCCCTCGAAAAAAAACTTGGTATCCTAAAAGTTGGGGCCTTGGTAGATCTTTTTTTACATTAGTTTGATGTCCTAGTTTCTTGTTCTTAGTCTGATTGACCTATTCTATCATTGATTCTTGCATTCTTTTATGCTTCATTTATTACCTTGGGCATGCGACTACTAAAATTTTTATATCAAGCAAGTATTCCCAGATTATTTTTTCTTTCCATTCATGTGCTTTGCTACTTAGAGACTTCATGCATTATCAACTCTATGTGGATAACTTTGGTGACTAGTGTTTTGCAGTTGTATTTGCCCTTTTTAAGGTTTGGATGCTTTGCTACCCATCAAAACTTCTAAAATTGACCAAAATGTTTACTCCTCCCATGTGTAGTGAGAATTCACTATAGTAATTTTTGACATGAAAAAAATATCTCCAACTATAACATGGTGGTTATATTTCCTAAAATTAATGCAAGTGTGGCACATTTTAAGACCAAACAAGACTTCTATCAACAAGCATCATCATACTTGTATGAAATTATTTGTATGGCAACAGTTTCTAGATATACGACAAAAATTATTTAGTTGAACTACAATGACCAATTGTATGACAATCATGCATATAAATGGTAGGATACAACTAAATGACAAGTTGGATTGACAACAAAAAACTGAACAATGATTTTAGATATTTTTGAATGATCAATTCCTAATCATATTAATAATTGTACGACAACTAGGATTGAATAATAGCCTATAGAGAATAATGAACTAACTTGAACTTTATCTTCCTTACTCTCTAATGTCAACAACCAACCTACAACACTTAGAACACAATGTGCACACACAAGATAGATAATATAACCAGATCAAACAATGTTATACACAACTAGATTATAATCAGATTGTACTTGCATTAATTGTATGCCTAAATGGCCATTATTGTGTCAAGTTTTGCAAGTCCATAATAGAACCTTTGCAATACTTATATACTACTTACAATATGGTTATAATAGCCTAATATATATCCTATATTCTCTCCTCTATGCATACTCTATACTAGATACTAGATATGTAATGATACCTTACAATTGAAATAGAGGGTTCTTATAAAGACTCGGGTAGATAGTTAACAAAAATAATTTCATGTACCCCTTCCTTCTAACTAATTCCCTTTGGATGTACCTTTACTATCTTTTCAAAACATTAGACTATTACAAATATTTATTCAACTTGCATTTATTTGCACTTTTCATTATTATTTTCTCTTTTGTTGAGTTATTGATTTGTTACCTACATATTCCCTCCCCTCTTAATTGGTTTTTATCTTCATTTTTTTAATCATGGTACTAAATTATCTTAGGGACTCTGGTCTTGGGTGGTATGAGTAGGTGCTTCTCCAATTTCTATGATTTTCATCCTCAACATCTCTCTCTCATCTCTGATATTTTGTGTATAATTGTAGTATTTCGTATATTACAACCCATAATAATTGGAATTATTTTCCATCTATGTTAGTTTTAAATAAGATATTTTTACCTCTATGAAGAAGTATTAATCTTCTATTTTAATGTGGTCTTGGTCCTAGCTACAATAGTCAATTATTCACCTCATTTAGCTAACAATTGTTGCTTATTTTCTAGCTCCTTGCCCTTAGCTTTACATAATCATTATCGTAATACCAATTCAGGTTTTATCTATGTACTAACATCATCTTAATTTTGCATCTTCTCCTCAAACTTTTGTTTTAATGCAGCCAATTGCACATTAGCGTGTTCTTTAGATTTTGTTTTCTCCCTGACTTCTTTTCTTAGTGTCAAATTTTCTAATTCTACATATATTTTTATTCTCTCGGATCTCTTCCTTCCATTGGTTAGCTCTTCATTGGAATGTAGCATCCTTTCCATCCATGCTCCTAACCATTTGATCCAATAGGCCAAAAAATTCATGCATGCATGTATTGAACAACTTTGGTGGAATTTTCTTGTATTCCATTCATGCCTCATCTTTAGGACAAGGTATAAGTGTACCTTCATATATATAAATGCATGGTGGATACATATAGATAGTTTGTAATAAATTTGATATATTTTTAGTCTATCTAAACTGCTTATACCACTGAACTTCAATTCCCATGTTAGTTGTTGATGGATGTTTCTAAGTCTTTTTACTCTTTGCTCATTTTGGGTCCATTCTAACATCTTAATTTTTTCATACACCATCAACTACCATTTCTTTAAGTCTCCAACACAACCCATATAAAATTCTAGTTTACCTCTTTCATAGCCTGCATTATTTTGCCAAAAAATCTGTCCACTTGCTCACTCATTTGTTTGGCTCTTTTTGGTGAGAGCCTAAAGTTTGGTACTTCAACTAGAAAATGTCTAGTTGAGTGTTTTGGAATATCTTATTTTGTTTTTTTAGAGACTTCTTTAATATATTTTTCTCCTTGGAAATTGATAGGCATTTTTGTTGTTTTTCCTTCTATCATAGGTTGTTGCCCCTTTTGAGGTTGTTTTTTACTTTCACCACCTCCTTTTATCTATTTGAATGTTATTGGTTGTTCATCAATTTTTTATTATTCCCACACTTCCTGTGTTGATTCCTTACCTTTCTCTTGTGTTGCATTTGTTGACACTTTTGGCTCCACATCTTCTTCTAGCCAATCTTCAATGGCTTCTACAAAATCAAATTTTATTGATCCTAGCTTATGAATGCTACACTTTATCAAAAAATTTAGGTAAATCTACTCAAATGTGTTGTGCCTGTACTAGTTTCGTTGGACCTTTCTCTTCCACTTCCATTGTATCAATCGATGATTGTTGTACAATTTTCTACTTCCGTTGATGTATTGTTACCCCAACTTATTCCTACATAATAAGTTGTTCATACTATTACTTAGTCATTTCAAATTCTATTTCTTCTTGTTGTAATAGTTGCTTATGTTGATATTGAGTTTCCATATCTAACTCTAATCTCCTCTTTCTCATCCCTTTATATATTGGTTGTACTTATTATGAATTCCTACTTGCATCCTCTAGTAATATTTCCTTATGTTTCCTCATATATTTTCTTTATTTTCATTGGAATAGTTGGATTACTAAGTGATACTATGTATATCCATCTTAGAATTGTTGGTTCATTTTCTAGAAATTTTCTAAGATGTCTTAAACCTAGAATTTCCAACTTCAAATATGAAAGTATATCCAACATTATTCCAATGTCATAAAATACCATTAAAAAATTATTCATTTGTTACCTCAAGAAAGTTTGGATGTAGTATTACAAATATGATGCCCAACTATATTACACTCCCTCTCTAATGCTTTGCACATATTGTATCAACTAGATAGGGATTTTTGTGATATTTTGACAATTTGGACATTACTATTTTCATCACACACTATAGTTCTTCATTCTTCAACTATTATTGCTTCACTCATTGACTTCCATATTTTTACAGTTTAGCAGCTTCTTGAAGATTAATATTGGTGTTATCATTGATCAATTCATTACACTGCATTTTATCCATTTATTTCCTCACCTCCTTTATTATAAGTAGTCAGTGGTTTATTGACCCAAAAGTTCTTCAAGCTAAGAATACCACTCTTAATGCTCGTTAACCAATCCACACTATATTTATATTTTATTGTGAATTTACGTGTCCAACATTTGTAATAAATATTCCTTTAAGAATTACTTATTGACATGGGGGAGTCACTCTGAGAAAACGGTAAATACCATATGAGTGCATATAGGGGGTATTTTTAATAGCAAGTTGAACCATCGGTATATTGGTAAGTATCTTCTAGGGGAGGGATGTTTAAAATTTATGCTTACCTAGATATAGATTCTATCAATAAAAGAAGGTTGGAGAAGAGGAGGTGGGGTTATATTTGAGTTCTAAAATATTTATATTAGTTATATTATGAAATATTCTAAAATAATAAAATATCTAATAAAACAAACCATGTAAAATTTGATTACATTCACAACACTTGCTTACTTTATAAAATAAAAAAATGTGAGGCTCACTTCTAACTCACACTTGCTCTTAGTTCATACTTGGTTGAAGCTTGCAAGTTAATAATTTTTTTAAAGCTTTAAGAATTAAATAGCATGCATATTATAAAATTATCATAAAATTAAGAATCAACTAATAATTTTCACGCTTGTAATATTTTTAATAAAATTTAATATTAGATAATTTAATATAGGATTGTAAATCATTACATATATAATATTTTTCAATCCAAAAATATATATTGGAAAGAAAGTCTTTGTTTTAATTTAGTAAAATAATTTTTTCACGGTACTAATATGGCTTTGATTTATTTACATGTTGTTCCCATCCTTGTGCTTAATATTATATTTTAGTTGGCTATATGTGCATTTTATTATGTGCATTTTATTGGAGGCTACTCTCATTGTGCTCTCATAAA